>JANHFK010002728.1:25179-38918 GCA_036250565.1 Sibynophis collaris | reverse complement strand
TTGATGTTTTAATATTGACTGGAAACCGCCCTGAGTCCTGCAAAGGAAAAGGGCGGTTTAAAAATCCAATAAATTAATTAAGTTAATTAAATTAGATGATTGATTGGGATAATTGCTTTTTTAAGATTCACTTTCCATTTTGTTTTCCAGTTCATCTCTTGTGCCCAATCAAAACGACAAGAAACCTTATTATGGCTTTAATGCATTTTTAAATCTCTATTCTCAGTTTACTCTATAAACTGTTTCTAGAATCAAAACAACTCACACATCAAATAAGCTTCCTGTTTACCATATGGTTTTTAATCCTTGAAAAGAATGGTTGGAAAAAGATTTAGCATGCTGGATAGCCAAACAAGAATGTTGTCATACGGCATTAATCCAGTTTTTGCATATTGCTACCATTACCTGAAAAAGTTAAGGCCATATCTGTCTGAAGTATTTTGGGCTCTGTAGAGGTTGATGTCATACATATCCTCTAGCTTTCTATCTCAACTCTATCTTGCAACAATTCTTTGGCAATAGAAATGGGCTGTAGTATGGTCACTTTTCTTTAGATACTCATGACTTGATATTAATACTGTCATAGTAAGTTTACAGTACATCATAGCTGATAAATTTTACACCAAGTAAGTGCAGGCAAGAGCTGCATTTTCTATTTTGCCTTGCTTCTCCTGTTGCCTGTATCATTTCATCCCCATTCTAAACAGTTATTCCATTATTCTCATGGAACTGTCATTGTATTTAGCCACAGGATAGTGCCAGAAATGAGCTTCCTGTGATAAATGATTTCTGCCCCAACTTGTAGAATCATATATTATGTGGGTGTGCAACCATCTCCATGCCCTCAGTGATGGCAACCACTGGATTTTCACAATGTAACTGTAGGGAGCAACATAATAAGTAGTTCCATACATTATGAACAGTCATTGTTTGGCACAGTGAATACATTTTCAAAGCATCCCCATAGGGTTTGCTATTTGCTAATTCTATTTGCTATTTGCTAATTCCAAGTCTCTTATAATTGTATAAGTTCTTGATTACAGGTCACTTTACTTCTTGATCAGTGAAACATTTAGCACAAACTTCTTAATCAAGGTTTCTGCTACCTGAAACTGGGAATTTCCTTATCCTCTGGCCCTTTCTCACAATATGCCTTATTCTAAAGTACATCGACATTTCCTTAGAGGAGGCACTGTAGCAAACTGAGGAGAGAGGGATATCTAAAGTATTGTTTACTGCAAATGCTGCTTTAAATTTCATAGCATACTCCTGGTATTTCTGCTAAAGTAGAGAATGTAATTTAAACTAGCCATAGTGAATTTAGCTAACTTTGGCTGATCTTGGAACATTAAATAAGGTCAAATCTGAATAGTACTAGAAGTTATCAATATCTACCATACCAGTTGATCATACTTGGTTTAAAAAAAATAAAAATAAAAATCTGACTTCTGGACTGTGGTCAAGAGAACATTGCATAAGTGTTTCTAAAATTTCATAGAAAAATGTATCACTTATCTTAAGATCTTTAATTGAGACTTTTCCTCAAATGTACCTCACAGTGACATAAAAAGAATGCTCTCTACATGATTTTCCACATAGCTCTTTAAAAAAAGGTTTGTTCTTTCTTGAAAAGTTGAAAATTCAGGAAGACAGCTGGAATATTGTTACTGCACACACACCCTGTAACAATTTCAATCAGATAATGAAGATGGACCTTAGTCCCACCAGTATCTATGATAAACTTGTTCCAAATGCATATTTTATATCCATGTCATGAATGACTCACTCAGGTCTGCCAAATTAAAATGAACCCAATCTCTCAGACCTCCCAAGATACACGAGTAGGTCTTTATTCCCTTGTATTTTATGCTGTTAAAATTATATTCCATCTTTTTCTGCAGGAGATCAAAATGAGTGATCTCTCTTCATTTTCTCTGACCAACCTTTGAAATATGTTGGAAAGAGAGATGGTGAGTGGCCTAATGTTATCCAGTAAATTTCCATGAATGACAGTAAGAAAAAAAATCAAAAGGGATCTGGTAGTACTCAGATTTACTGATTTTTCTGTGTGCTACCATAGACTAACATTAAAATAGACTAATAGCTCTTCTCCTACATGACTAAAGGTAGCATTAATCCTGGGTCACACTAACCCTAATTTATTAGAGACAAGATGTATCACAGTACCATATCATTACTGACTTTTTACATGCATATTTACAAACAGGGAAAGAAAGGCTCAACTTCAAGCAGATCAGAGATGGATGGAGCCTGCTGAGTGACTATTTTCAAACCTGTAATAACTGAAATCAGTTTATATGCCATGCATATTTTTTTCTTACTTATGCAGTGACTGGGAACAATTACTGCTGTCCTACCAACATTGGCACCTGGAAGGCAAGGCAATTCTATTAAGGGGTGTCAATCAATGTCACATTCCTTGATGCATCATGAAATGTTTTGATGAGGTTTACACGGCTTGCTTGTCTTTCTTGGCCCAGAGAGCAACAGGATGAGGTCTATGACTGCATTCCAAATCAGAGTTTTGTAGTTGAATGACTGTCAATACAGTGTAGTAACTAGGATTAAGAAGACCTGGGTTCAAGTTCATTCTCCATGAAATCTCAATGGGTGAACTTTGTTGTGGTAGAAAGATAAGAGAAAGAATGACTGAAATATAGACTGCCTTATGTTCCTGAAGGAAAAGTGATACAACCCTACTATCTATTCCATTCTTCTAATGCAAATGCATGATTACAAATATTGAATGATTTAAACTTCATTTTCTTTGTCTCCTCAGCCAGGGAGTACATGTCAAATACTGAGAGGACCCAGTGTAGTTTGGGATGCTTGCAGGATATGTAATCAATAAATATAAATGGACTACATTCAGCAATAAAAAGAAGAAGAATATTTCACAAATTAGAGAAGTTGAAATTAGAGATTGTATGTCTGCAAGAAATGAATATTAGAAAACCACTCAAATTTTTTTGGGAACCAACAACTTTGAAGAAGACATTAACAACTACTGCAGCACAGTTGTCAAGATTAGTATGTGGTTAAGTCCATATAGCTACTAAGATTCAATCTTGACTCACTAGTATCATGACTTAAAAAAAAATAAACCCCAGAAGATAACTTTTAGTAATCATTATAATTTGTACTAAGTATTCCAAACTACAGGAAAGGGTCCAATAAATTTAACCTTCAGGTTAAATTCCTTTTAATATAGTTATACAAAAAGAAGCTTTTTGGTTATGACTGGGAGATCTCAAAAGCCATCTCCTTTTAAGGTGCTGGTTATCACTTATAAAGCCTTATGTGGAATAAGGCTGGGTTATAAGAGCCGTGGTGGCGCAGTGGTTAGAATGCAGTATTGCAGGGTAATTCTGCCAACTGCAACTAGTTTGATTCTCATTGGCTCAAGGTTGACTCAGTCTTCCATCCTTCCGAGGTCGGTAAAATGAAGACCCAGATGTTGGGGGCAATAGGTTGATTATATAAACCACTTACAGAGGGCTATAAAGCACTATGAGGAGTAAGTCCAAGTGCTGTTGGTAGTGCTATTGCTATTTGTGGGATTGCCTACAGCTGATGATATCTGCTTGCCCCACATGCTGCACTAGGAAAGGCACACTCCAGGTCCCTTCCTTAAAATAATGTCATCTTATGGGACACAAAAGGTGTGGTTGGTCTTGCTCTGTTTCTTACCTTTCTCCTTACCCTTAGTCTTTAGAACACACTGAATACAGTACCCATGCCCACCATTTGTTTACTTGATTGTTGTGATATGTACACTTTCTTGTATTTGTTGGTTTAAATTTCCTTTCTTTTGTGGGCTGCCCAGAGTTACATCTGTCTAGAATTAGGCAAGCATATCAAGTTTTCAAATAAATGAACAAATGAATGGCTGAATGATTGATCAAGGATTGATTGATTGATTGATTGATTGCTGGGACATTGTAATTGAAGCCCTGCCACCTTTGTACAATTTTGCAAAATTGATACAAATACAAAAGGGGCAGAGGTTTGATTGTATTGCTGGGACCAACATCTTGATTCTTTGGATAACACCCATCTTACCCTAAAATTGTTTCTTGCATTTAGTTCCTTTGTCAGAGTGTGATTCGCCATGCAATTCAGAATCTAAAAAGACCTACACCAAAGAATGAAGATATCTGGAACTGATAATTTAAGGATGTAAACATTAGCATGTAGATTTGCAAACCTATAATTTGCCAAATATTTCAGCATATATGGCTTGATTAAAATCAAGTAGTTCCTTCCAGTGCTTGATTCTGCATAAAAAATTATGAACCTGCTTGTCATGTTTATCCCAGAGATAAATAGAATGAGTTTATGTGAGTGCTTGTATGCCTGCACACACACATTCAGGTAAATGTCTCTCTCCCTCTCTTCTACAATATGTTTACAAACTATCTCTGGCACTAACTTTTATAAGCGTTTTAGAGGAATGAAACTAGGGATTAAAGGTCCTTCATCACCTGCTTTAATTAAACTAATTTATCTTCTAAATGATAAAATGTGCTTAAGATGCAGATAAGATGTTTAATATGTAAAATAGTAATTATACAATGAAAGAGGTATTTCTAAGGGTTTTAATTTATGATGCCTCTGTAGTATAGTTGAATTGTATTGGGATTTATGGCCTGAAAAAAAAATTGCATGCCATTATGAAACTGTGTTTTAATAGTATGTTATCAATTTTACAAGTTATTTATGTTTTAGCCACCAAACAGTGAACATCAGCAACAATGGTGATACAAGCTGCTAAGTATTGTCCTCAAAATAAGAAAAATAGCTGCATGTATATTATAACCAATAAAATCAGTAGTAATGCTTTTCTTCTCCCTCTGCTGATGTTAAGCACTCCAATAATCTAATGTCCTTGCAATTTCCTAAATCTCCTCAATAAGGAGGATATTATCTACTTATTTAATTATTGAATTTCCTGGGACAACAAAGCTTTACCACTACCAGCAAAGGCATTTAGATGCTTTCCTTTCTCTTAAAAAGAAATTTGTTGAAGAACAATATCATAGGAGAAGTTGACACAGTGGCTTCCCCATTGACTTTTCATTGTCAAAAAGTTGCAAAAGGTGATCCCATGATGATGCCAGGATACTGCAACCATAAATACAACCCAGTTGCCAAGCACCTGAATTTTGATCATGTTACCATGGGGATGATGCAACAGCCATAAGTGTGAGAAATGGTCATAAGTTACTTTTTTCAGTCGTATCTTCGAACAGTCATTACATGAATGATTGTAAATTGAGGATTATCTGTACATGAAGATTATTATCAAATTTCACTGTAGAGCCACCCACACAAAATAAATATTTACAAAATGTAACCAATCATCATCATTATCTTCAATATATATGGCAAACTAAACAGGATAATTAAAACAACTGGAATGGAATTCCCCTTAACTGGATCTAAAGTCCTGGGGTGGAAAAGCCAGGCCGTAACTATTTTGCTAAGGGAAATAGAGTTGGGCCCAATTATACATGAGGGGTCCTTGGTGCTAGCATTGATAATGTTACCTAGTTTGGGTAATGAAACATCTGCAAGAAAACCAGCAAGCTCAGAGAGTACCAAAGATCCCTCATGTCAGCCCTAGCTACAAATATTCTCCTTTATTGGTACCAAATGTATGTTGCTGGTGAGGAGATAATTCCACAAAAGACAGTCAGCCATCCAAAAGGCAGTGGTGAAATCCTTCCGGTTCTATCCGGCTCACGCGTGCCAGTAGCAGCGGCGGCGGTTGATTCAGTGAACCGGTATTGGCGCATGGCTCTGCCCACGCACCCAGACGTTGTTACTTCCTGGATTTTAACCTTTTGCGCATGCACAAAGCCTTCTGCGCATGTGCAGAGGGTCAAAAAGCCGATGTGATGGTGATGAGCGCGCTCACTTTGCACTTTCAAAACAGTAGAGAAGGTAAGTAGATTTCACTCCTGCCAAAAGGCAATATTTAATGTTGCTCCATGCTTTTGAAGCATGCAGTTCCCAACCCAGAAGTAACCCTGACTCTTCAGAAACATTAGTGTTTGATGGATCTGTCCTGTGCTTTTTCTGATTCACTGTTAAACAACATGTGTGTTTGCCTATGTGCACACGGGAGACAGAGCATGTATATCTGCACTTGACACCTATGTGGCAGGCTGCATACCCTTAGATGAATCACAAGTTATATGCAGGTCTTATGTAGACATTTATTTACATTTCTGACACTCCGAATTCAATGATGAATCATATGTTTTATCCTCAACACAAGCACCCATCCAATGTAGAACTCCTTGAATATATGATAAACAGAAGGGAGCATGAGCCAACTACCTGTTTACATGAAAGGATGTACTAGATGTTCAGCTAATGAGCCTTTCCTCTACACCATGCAGCTGTGTAAATAAATTTCACAGTCTGCGTTTCTTCCATCTGGAGCAGCCACTGGCACACAAAGATACCAACTCACTCTATATCTTTTTTCAAAACCACCTTTCAAGATCCTACATTTACTACAAAAATAGTATAAGTCATATGGTTAGGTTTTATAAAATATGGGGCCAAGATCACTTTTAGGAATCTCGCGGTTTCCTCAGAATCAATCATCATAGCAAATCTTGCAAATTAAACACTGCAAATTATGTAACTTGCATAAAATCTGTTCAAAAATGAATATCGTAGAAAAATGATCAGCCAGGCTTCAGTTTCTGTTGCTACTTAAATAGGATTAAAAAAAAAATCTTATTAACTTTGAAAAAATTCCCTCTCTGACTACAACTTTTGTCAATAAAACAATTTGATCTGCAACCTTCATCCTTTTTGCTATGGAAAAAAGATTCTTTTCTGTACAATGTCAATTGCTTGCACCCTACACTATTGCAGGATTGGTATCGTGCCTCTGATGTTCTATTAAATGCCTACACCAGGGCTGTCAAACTCCTAGCGCATGGGCCAGATGCATCGCACTCTGGCCATGCCCACAGCTGGTTTAGCGAAGGGGGAAAAAGTCCCAATATGTCATGTGATGATGCCGTGAGGCTGTGAGTTTGACACTCCTGGCCTACACTATATTTCATTTAATAGAGAATAAAGATTTGCTTTTCGGTCATTAAAGCATTAGTTTTATAATCTTCTAAGCACACAGTGCTTATTATTGCAAGATACACAACGCTTACAAAAATATCAAGAAGATAGTATTTGGATTGTAATAGGGATCTTTACAGAATTCTCCCTAACAACATTTTCCTTCAGATACTGGGGTTTTGGATGATTGCTCTCTTTTGGAAGTTGTTATCAAGCAGTAGAAACCTGTTATTTTACCAACATCATCATTATTGACATAATGATGCAATTTTCATTTTCCCCCAACTTGATTTCATTGTACATAAGCACTTCTGTGCATTGATTAAACATTGCATTGATTGAGCATTTAAAAAAAAAGAAGAAGCACCGATCTGCTCATTCAATTGTATCCAGAACTCCTCAACCATGCATAAGAAAGAAGATCAACCCCAAAGTATAGAAAATTGTTCTTGGGCCATTTTTTGGAATTAAATTTGGAGACAATCTCTATAGAGGAAAGCAGCTGGACATAAGGCTTCTAAAAATGCTGATTAAAAAAACAACAACACCAGAGCACTGGACACTTCTTTCTCTTTCGTCTTGATTCCAAGATTAATAATGTAGAATAAGAAGTACAGGAAGGTATCTTGGAATGATGAATGTCTTATTTTTGGCATAGGACCGATAAACTTGACTAGGTATAGTTTTTGTTCTGCCTCAATTATCTCTATCAGTAAAATGGATACAGAGAATCACAGATCTGGAAAAGGACCTCTAGGTCACTAAACTGAAGCCTTCACACAGTGCAATAATACAAATTAAAGCATTTCTCTTTGATGGCTCCATTTGATAATATTCAGTAAGGAGGAGCTTTCTATCCTTCCTTTTCTATGGGTCTTATTTATTTTTGAAATATTTAATCAGAATCTTTTTTCTGTCATTTTTAACCATTATTTTGTAACCTACACTCGGCTTGATACAGAACAAATGTTGACCTCCTTCCAGGTATTTGAAGTGGGCTATTATATCATCCTCGGTTTTATCTTCTTAAGGCTAAACCTTAAACCTTCCTTTCATTTCTTTTCATAGACTCAGTATCCAGTGCTCTGATCATCCTTATTGCCCTCTGAACTCACTCAGAGCATTTACGTTTTTCAAGCGAGGGACCCAAAACAGAATAAAAATACTGAAGTAGGACCAAACAATGTTTCAATTACATCCCATGGTTTAGAAATTACATTTCTGTTGACAAGATTTGTAATTTAGTCCTTTTTTTCTGTAACCACCACATATTGCATTGTTTACAGTAAATATTTATTCCAAGAAATTTTCACAAGTATTCTTTCTAAGCTAGGTTTCCCCATTCTATGCCTGCACTTTTTCCCAAGTGAAGAACTTAGCATTTGTCTTGGTTAAAGTTATTTTTAATTATTTTCTACCATTGCTCTAATCTATCAAGATAGTTTGAATATTTGGGGTGTTTGCTATCCTACCCAATATCTGCAATTCTGATAAGCATTCCCTACACTTTAACCCAAATCATTGTGAGATGATCATGGCATGAATTACTGTTTAAAGGGCCTGATGACTGGGGAAAGAGCACAAGGGGCATACAAGATGAACCTGGGCAAAGGGTCTCCTGGCCATAACTGCCACCTGCTTGTTAAGCAGTACCTTTGGGTCTAGAAGGACTTGTGCACCAGTTTTGATTGTGAAAATGCAATCCTATGCAAAAGCAAGGATGTCAACAACCCTGACCTAGAGGATCTAAATAGCCACAGCCATTTAGTCTTGAACCTAAGCCTGTTCTGTCCCTTCCAGAACCAAACAGCCCCAGCCTTTGTATCAGTACACTGACTGTTTTACACATGAGGGGTTGAATATGTGATCTCTTCCCCTCTAACATTGACTGGAATTGACTACCTAGGAAGGAGGAGAACAACTGGACAATAGTGCCTCCCAGTCCACTAGCCATACCAGAAGGTACAGTAGTTGATAGTTTCTAATGCCACTGAGAGATCAAGGAGAACTAGAATGCATATATCACCTCCATCCAGGCTCCACCAAAAGTCATCAGCAAGTGCCACCAGTGCTGTCTCTAATCTACCCTGGCCTAAAGATAGATGGAAAAGAGTCCAGATTGTCCACTTCCTTCAAGATCCTCCGTAGTTATCATTCAATCACCTATTCCATAACCTTTGCCAATACCATCGCCTCCTTCAAGATGGGTGTGATCACCCCATCTCTCAAAGAGCCCAAAACCACATGAACCTATCCTGTGGTTATCTCCCAAGCTGCTTTAATAAGCTAGGACAGGCCAAGAACTGCCAATGAGGTCAATAAACTAACAAATAAAAGGACATTGTCTACTTCCTCAGATGTAATCAAGAAGAATCAGAATCAGAATCAAACACAATCAGAGAGGAGAAATAATCATCATGATGTAGGCCAAAATATGGACTCTTCTCACATTGTATCAGATTTGCATTTTTTGTGTGTCCTGGCTTCAGCGAAGGGAGAAAGCACCCATGTAACTGGGTGGGTGCAATGTGGGCACTTGGAGAGGGGGCAAGGCTTGCAGAGATTCTGGGTAATAGAAAACACATTGTGGATGGAGGTTGGTCAAAATGCAGCAAGGAGACAAAAATGTGGGTATGGATGGTTGGAGTAGAGTGACTGGAGCAGAATGTGTGTAGCAAGGCTTGTCTATGCATCAGGAAATTTGACTGGTGAGCTGGCAGCAGACAGAGGGGCAAAAGAAGAAGTGGGAGGAAGAGTGTGCAACATTTTTAGAGGCTGAGGGGAAATCATAATCCAAGTCAGATAGTCCATAATCAGAAACCTACAATATCTTGAAAAATACCGAGGAAACAGCCAGAGATCTGGTCAGGAAACACACCAAGGTCATAAACATAGCGGAAGTTAGACACAAGAATAAACAAAACATAAAACCAAATTCCAAAGATGCTTCCAGCAACAGAAGGCAGTTCCTGCAGAGTTTAAATTCTCTCCCTGCCACACATACAGAGCCGAGGGTTTCCTTGATCAGTTGTTGCCAGTAATGAAGCACCAGTATTGCTTGCAGAGTCAGCATCTTGCACAAAATAATGAGGTACTTATTTTGATGGGGTACAGGATTCTCATGCTAAGGGGATTTGCCCTGCTTCTTGGCATCCCATTGGATAATGAAGGTTCAAGGCTGGTTTAGGGGAGATCTGAGACAGTGTGTTTCATTTAGTGGCTGCTGAATCAGAGGGGCCATTAAGGACCTGATCGTCCTATGTCTTGGAGGCTGGTTTTGAAGTCATGATGCTTTTCTTCTTTCTCCAACAATGCTTTAAGCATTGCTTCTTGTGTTTCATCTCTCAAAACCCATTATAAAAGGAGCATACCAAGATAGAGATCTCATTAGAAGTAGTCTGGTCTAGGCTACAGAGAAGTGCCTGGAAGGTCTGGGGAGGGTGGGGAACCAAAGTCCCTTTGGAACCGAACAAGGGTGGTCAGCTGAATAGGCCCTCTCTATATTTATTTATTTCTTTATCAAATTTATATGGCCACCCATCTCACAAAAGCTTCATATACTTCTCACAAGTAGTATATTTATCTCTAAGTGCTTCTTGAATTACCATTTACCTTTTGAATCCAGATGTCCCTACAGCTCTATTCTTTTTTTTTTAAAGAGTTTTATTGATTTTTAAAAAGGGGGGGGGATCAAATATTCATTTTAAAAGGAAAAGACAATCTGCCTTGAAGGCAATACATTCTGCGATATAATAAGAAAAGTAACTTTTTACACATTGTTTCAGACATCTCTTCAATAGTAACATTTTAAATACATTGTAAGAAAAAAGGCAACAATCTTTCTTTAAAAAGAGCAAAACAGTTATTCACTGACTTTCATTTCTCTACAGCTCTATTCTTTAGTTCCCTTAATCTTAAACAAACTCTCCTTGAAATAAGTTCTCCAGGTTTTTTCAAAGATTATATCTTTTCATGCAGACCATCAGCAAATTCCTTCAATATCTTAATATTAGCCCTTAAAGATTTAATGTCAATAAATATTTCCTCTTCCAATCACTCTCTGCACCCAGATCCAAACAAGAACCAGCACCACTGGGGTCAACTTCCAAAAATATAGTCCAATGTCTATTTCTTAAACATCAACAAACCTAAAAAAACAATTAACTGGCAAAAGCAGATAAAAGAGCCAACAAAAGTAGAAAGAGAGAGAACAATATGAACAACAGATAAGGAGAAGCAGACTTAATAACATTAGTGTATTATCTATATTTCGATCACAGAATTTTCCAGAGCCATTGCAAACAATATAGTGAATAGATAGTCCCAAAGTTAGGAGTTGCTGATAGGAAATACAATGCAGTATAAGAGAGTAGATTTTCACTTATTCATTATAAGCCTAATTACTACTGTTGCAGGTGCAGATAAATGGGTAAGAACTACAGTTAACTGTGTGTGTGTGCCTTTGTATTAGTGTTGAGTCCTGGTGACTGGACAAGTTACTACAGCTTTTTTGACAATCATTTGGAAGTGGTTCACCCTTATCTCCTTTTCAAGGTCATCTAGCTGGCTTTGTGCATAAGCTGGGTTTAGAATTTATGGTCTCCTGGTTTCTAACAAGGTACCATAACTACTACACCAAAAAGGCTGTATTTAGTTAATGCTTATATTTAGTTAATGCTAAATAATATAAATTAATATATTTCATATTGTATTTTTCTCACTGTATAAATACCAACTAGCATGTTGATTCCTTTTTTTTAAATAGAGGATATGACATAGCCAGTGTACACTTTTTACTATTCTTTTAAAAAATGTTGTATTTTATTTTGGGTACGGGACAATGTGCCCTGCAGTTAGAATCATCATTTTTTTTCTTGCATAAGTCACAATTTCTTTTCAAGAAATCTAGAATGTCTGTATAAGAAATATGTATTAAATCAAGAAATATGCTAGTCACTGCAAGAGCTTATGTCGACTCTTAAAATAACTTGTTTAGATGGCTGCCCATGTGAATAGCTTTCATTATGAATAAAGCATCAGACCTTCGCATATCCACCCAAGCTATTTTTCTAAATTGCAGCACCCATTACACAGCTGCCTCTAAAATATACAAAGATTGGATTCAAATGTTTGAAAGAAAATAACCATTTATTTAAGGGGGGGGGCACTTTTGAAAAGTTTTATTTTTTTTCTTGCAAAAACACGAGTTTAGTGTCTTGATAACAAATGTCCAACATTAAATCATAACAAAAAGACCTGAGATCTCATTCTGTTTAAGTTACAGAATGCTGTTCTGTATGTATAGTTTCTATGAGTTTAAGTTTCTATATTTGCAGATGATCTAAACTATCTTCTAGGTTGTTTTCATATACTCTTTAAATATTGACTATGCATTTCTTTCCATAAGTACACATTTCTAGGTGATCCTTAAAAACAAGATACTCAGGCACTTCTATATGGTATATATGATAGGGTATGGTTGGTTTTTGATTTTTTTTTAATGTAAAGGCAACATAAAAGAACCCAAATTTAGTTTTTCCCTTAGCGTCAGTGACTAATATGTCCTAACTTACATTTTTTGAGGGCCTCTTATATAGCATGTGTTTTAAGGGGTGATACATTGCTATTTGTCACGATAAAGCGATGTCTCTGATATAAATCACAGGTCTATACAAGAGGAATTCAGATTATGACAAGAGGTTTTTCTTCCATTTCCATGCATTGTTTAAAGTTTAACCCTGCTGCCATATCGCCCAGTTACTAGTACAGGCCAGCAACCACCGGTCCTATAAGATCTACTCACATGAAGGAAAAGCTTTGCCAATCACTTACATAGAAAATAAAGCTGCTGCTGCTGGTTGTGGTACAGCAGCAGGGGAGTTGTCCAAAGAGACCACATTATAGCCCATAGTCCTAGCTAAATAATCTAAATCATCTACCAAGTATATTAACATTAGGTGTAGCAATTGTCACCAAGTGCAAAGTATGTTCTGCTCAGATCCTATTTCCACAACACAGTTAATGAACATCTACTGATCGCCATTCTTAACAGAAACACAACATCATCTTAACATGGAAGATATGATTGAGATAATAATGGCCAGATTAAAAAGATACATTAAAGAATGATAACAATTAAACAAAAAAATGCTATGGTTGAGTGAAAATATGCTTCTTTCAAATGCTGATTTTATTAGAGTAGATAAAAAGGATAATTTCTTGAGTGAGTCAGAAGTCCGGAACAGGAATAAAAACAACTATTATTATTTATCCATTAAACTTTTGACCACATCCCTCTAACACTGCAATTTCAATTGAACTCTTCTATGTTTTTTCAATCTATATATGAAGGCAATGTTGTAGCGTTAAACTCACTTGGCTCTCCTTACTTACCAAATCTGAAAGCCATGACCAAGAAGAAAACCACTTCTAATTTAATTATCTGAAGATAAAGCATTTTAAATGCCTCAACTATTACAAGTATTAACTGAGAGAAGGATTCAAGTTGCCCCATAAAATATAGTAATTAGAGAATCAATAAATGGATTTATTTGATCAAAACAGATGGAAACTAACTCTAGGCAAAAGTAATCATGTCTTTCTAATTTTGTTCACATGCATTT
>JANHFK010002725.1:132821-143126 GCA_036250565.1 Sibynophis collaris | reverse complement strand
GCCCCCACCCTATCCTGTCCTATATTTCCTTCTTTCTGGTTCACCTGATTCACGTGGCACAGCTGATTTCTGTGCCTCCACTGTTCTACTTACTAGGGCTGCCTTAGAAGGGAAGCAGCTGAAGTTCAAATTGTTGTAGTTTGAATGCTGCGCGCAAAGTGAACACTCACAGAACTGGCTGTTAAATTGTTTGTAGCCCACCACAGGAAGGAAGGAAGGAAGGAAGGAAGGTAGGAGAAAGGGAGGGAGGGAGAAAGGAAAGAAGGTTTATGTCATAGGAAGGCAGATTCAGACTGCATATAAGAAAAACCTCCCTACAACTAAGAGCAATTTCATAGTGGGGAACAGAGAGATAGTAGGCTGCCCTCCATTGATATGTTCAAGCGGAGGCTATACAGTCACCTCTTTAATGTTTTGATCTGCATTTCTGCACTGAGCACAAGCTTGGATTGGTTCTAAATAAAGCAGGGCACTCGAATTTGCCAAGAGACATTTAACATGTACTTCAGATACAAGATATTTATATGAAGCAGGAGTTAGTTAATGATGCTCATATAATTTCATTAACATCATCAGTATTTTTTTAACCAGAAATGAAAGAGAACCAGATGCTATCTTTTGAAAACAAGCCATTCTAGCATATGTCCAAATGGTCAAACTATTAGGAAGCCACCTTAAAATTGCTTCTGGGCTTCTCTCTGGAATTATGGCTAGTAAACACTTCGGCTAAGCCATGAAAGTGTTTAGTAAAAGTGAGGCTAAGCAATGAAGCTAGTAAACACTTCAACCTAGAGCTATCACTTTTATTCTGGAATAATTTTGAAAATGCTCAGTGAATTTAATATGACATTCCTCTGTCCAGAATGCCTATCAGAAATTTCATCAACATCTGGTTTTAACCATTTCTCTGCAAGTACATAGAAAAGCAAACAGTTGTGTGTATATTTGTGATGTGTACCTGTTGGATAATTGGTTCCTTTTTCTAAATCAATGCATGTCGTATCTTAAACTTCCTGGCAACTTGTGCTATTTGTCATGATCATAAATTCATTGTATATTGTTCCATCGGTGGATAGAGAATCTATCTACTGTATGCCATAGGGATAATGTTTTATTTTATTTTAAATGGCAATTATTTTAGGTTAACATTTATAAGGCATAACAAGGTTTCTTTACAAATATTTTTATCAATCTGATTTTTAAAATACCACCCAAAAACATGGCAGGAGATCAGCAGTAAGAACAATAATATTTAATGAAAAGGACGGATAGAAATAACTAGAGAAGTGTCAAGAAAGAGCCCACTCAGTGTTTATGAACCAAAACATCAAGAAATTACTTTTATGTGTGCAACTGCTGTTTATTCGAAGTATTTTTTTTTTGAGAATAAAAGTTGGTGTATCTGCATTGCAAAACTCCAAGGATAAACATGGAATTTCTACTACTTTAAGGCGATATGTTTACCTAGCAAAACAGCTATATTGAAAAAGTATGTCTGTGTGGTTTTATTGTTTAAAAAAAACGTTTATCCTCAAAAAAAAAATCTTTATAAATATCTTGCCAATGCAAACATCTGTCTGATGTTAGAAACAGGAACAGAAACAGGAACATTCATATATTGACTTCAGCTGACCTCCACCAAGAAAGGAATAAAAAGTCAAATCAATACAAATAAAAAGATTGTGCTAAAACACTATAAAATTAGCTATTTCCCCCCAAAGATTAATATAAATCTAATATAAATGGAATATTTTTTCATCAATTTAAAGTTTTGTACAGTATTAAAGTAAACAATATTTAAATTAAGTTATGCAGTAATTACTCAGTATACTCCGTTTCATCAAAGAAATTGCAGTTTATAGCTTGATAATGTCACAATCTGCCATTAAAGAAAACTACTATTTTAGATGTGGTACAATACATTTATAAGGTTAAAATCCCAAAATGGTTTCCACCTTGTGTTAAATTCTTCATCAGATCTGTGAATTGTTACATTGAAACTTACTTCCATATCAGTCTTTAATGGAAGGAGTTGTTCCTATTTTCTGAAAAGCGCAAAGTGTTCTTGTAGCTGCTATCAAGTACAAAGCCAATTGAGTAGGCTTTATGGGGAAAGAAATTTCTTTAAATGTAAAACAGTAAACAGGGTACTGACAAGTGCCAAAGGACTGGTTGTAGGCAGGGGTGAAATTCACTTACCTTCCCTACCAGTTCACAAATGTGCATGTACCATCGTACACACATGCACCAAGCCTTCTACGCATATGCAGAGGCTTAAAATGTCACAAAAAGCGACATCATGACATCCGCACGAGTGGGCGGAGCCTGCCGCAGCCACCGCTACTGGTTCGTCCATGCCAGATAGAACCGACTGAATTTCACCCCTGGTTGTAGGTAGGAGATATCTAGTCAAGATGTATCTGCAATCAGTCTGAGTACCTTCTCTGTTTATAAACATTATAACAAATATTGAAAAAGAGACTCGCTCAATGTTTGCAGTCATCTTGGCTTTTCTGATGCTGCTGTTGGCCTCACCTGTGGGCAGATTGATGTCGGGTCCCACCCAGCTGGGAAAGATCAAGGTAGCTAGAACTACAAGTAGTCATTAAGCATGATGCTACAAATGACCACAACTTGTGCTTTGCTACTGGCAGCTTTCCAGTTGACTTTGTTTTTTGGAAGCGAGCTGTGAAGATTTTAAATGGTGATCACATTATCATGTGACAGTGACTGTCATAAATGCACAGCAGTTGCCAACTTCTGAGTAGTGATCACATGATCATGAGTCTCTTCGACAGCTGCAACTTCAAGGGCCAGTCATTAATCTCCTTTTCAGTGCCATCATAACTTTGAACAGTTGCTGAATGAGTGCACTACCTGTACACAGAGTTCAAGTAAGATATGTTTAATGCCCAATTTGCATAGATACAGAATTTTGGTCACTATAGTAGGAATTTTCCAGCCATGTTTATAGTGAGTTATTTAATAAAAGTCTCCATCAATGATTCGAAATGTTTCTTCCCAGTTTTTTTTTCTATCTGCGCTAAGTTGTGGTTTATGAAATAAGCTGTCAACAGATTGACTTACTATACCTTTTTCAGGGGTGAAATCCAGCAGGTTCAGGAGAATTGGTAGACGAAATTTTGAGTAGTTCGAAGAATTGGCAAATACCACCTCTGGCTGGCCCCAGAGTGGGGAGGGAATCAGGATTTTGCAGTATCATTTCCCTGGAGTGGGGTGGGAATGGAGATTTTGCAATGTTCTTCCCCTGTCACGCCCACCAGGCCACGCCCACCAAGCCATGCCCACCAAGCCACGCCCACAGAACTGGTAGTAAAAAAAATTGGATTTCACCACTGACCCTTTTCATTTATTTCCAAGCCTCATCAAAATCACTGAAGATCTAAGTTTAAACCAGGGTTTTTCAAATTTAGCAAGTTTAAGATATTCTGGACTTTGACTTCGAGATTTCTGGCTTTGGAATTCTTGGAATTGAGATCCACATATCTTGAAGTTGCCAAGTTTGAAAAATCCTGGTTTAAACCCTTTGGATAAAATGGAAGGTCCTGAGCTGTCACTTTATTCTCCTTCAAACCCACGTTGGGATTGCCCTGTGAAGGAAGAATTATTGTTTTACAATAACAATAATCCTGAACAACAAATAAAAAGCAAATGGTTTCTTCTGTACAGCAAATATGTGGGAGTAAAACAGTTCCTTTTTTTCCTATTTGTGACCAAAGCTATTTTAAAAATCATTCTTAAAATGTTAACTTTCAAACTTTTCTGCCAGTTCCCACTTCATGTTTCCAGTGAATCTGCTTCCTGAAGCTTTCCAGACATAATTTGCTTTTCTGTGTTTATTACAGATCTGTTTCTTCTTTATAGAACTTAATAAGTAGAAAATATGTATGCATCTCTCTGATTAAATGGTAATGAACATCTATATGAAAGTTACATCTGGGTCTTGGGAATTTGACAAAGTATCAGAAAAGATTTAAGTATTGTAAAAGATTGTTGATCATCAATACGTAAGGTTTTTTTTTTTTAAATCAGATATTACAACTGAAAGGAAAACGAGGCTGGGGTAGAGAATCATACTATACAATTAAAATGTTCTTCATTTTTCCAGTTATGGTGGAATGCTTTTTTCAAATGGGTTTCCCACCACCACACAACAAGAAAAGTTGAAAATCAACTTTGACAACATTGAATTTTTGTGACTTTAAGGCCTGGTCCAAATGATAAACATGTGAGTAGACATATAGTTTAGAATATAAACATGGACACAATTTATGTTCTGATATTTCAGCAAACCTGTAAAATGTCTGTGATATCTATCAAAACTTCTTATTTGCTATTGTTGCATTTTTAATATGAAAGATGGAAAAGCAACAAAACAAGGATGTCATGATGTAGATTTGTACTGGGTTTTTTTTTTTTTTTGTGAGATATGTAATGCCTGGTAGATGTGTGCCATCTACATGAAACATTCATACATGAAACATTTTACACACTGCTAGTGAAGCTTTTAGATAGACTACCATTTCTGTACTATACTCCGGCCTCAGTCATTAGGCTAGGAAACCAGTTTGGGGGAAGCTTCAAGGCTTGCCTTCCACAAGGACATAACATTAGTGGAGAGATTCTTGATTGTTTACATGATTCCAAGAAGCTTGCTTTGATCTCCTTTGCTAGATAGACCACTGAATGCCTGCTGAAAATTGTCCTTGAAAAATGAAATGCTTTATCTTCATATGTGAATTCAAGAAACATTGACCAGTATTGCTACTTAGCACAAGAACTGACTATTTTGATTATGATTTTGAAAAAAAAAAGTCTTTCCTTTTTCTCTATGTTTCTTTCCCCCGCATGTCTTCTCTTTTTTTCCTTCAGAAGTCAGACAGTGTTCTTTTCTTTTTTTTATTGATATGAATTGTTTTAGAAAATCATATTTGTCTGAAGTATGACAAAAAGAAACCTGCAAATAGCAAACAAAGAAAAATATATGGTTCCCTTGCAACTTCCATATCATCTGCAAAATCTTTTCTGCCTTTCCCAATGGGTATTTGTGTTTGGGGAGGCAGAAAATATTAGGCAGTTTCCAAGAAAGAAAAAAAAGGAAGATTGCTTTCACAAAAGGAATCTTTTCACTTTAAAAAAAAAAAGAATGTAGAGGTTTTTCCTCCCATACTGTCCAAGTACATTGATTTATGTTTTTTTTTAAGCTGTAATTTTTGACTGGGAGAAAATCAACACAGTATATCAAGTGAGCAGGCCATTCAATCACTTGACAGAAAACCTGCATATTAAATCTTATTTTCACAGTCTCATTAAGAGCATAGGTTGTTGCTAACTCATATAAGAAGCATTTTGATGGATTATGTGCCATACCTACTAACTCTTTACTAACTCTTAAAAATCACATAGATAGACTTCTTGAGGATGGCCTGCTGCAATCCTCAGGACTTCCAAGATGCACCCATCCATTTTGCTGCTTTTGTCTTTCCCTTCAGGTTTCCCAGAATTACTGACTTCTCAGGAAAATTAGGTCTTCACATAATGTGACCAAAATTTGATAGTGTGAAGTCGATCAGGTGTACTTTGTGTGAAAAGTCTGGATTGATTTGTTTTATCATCCATTTGTTGGTTTTCCTGGCTGTCCATAGTATTAGCAGCTGTGTTGGTACAGGAGTTAGAATGCAGTATTGCAGATTAACTCTGCCCACTGCCAGAAGTTCGATCCTGACTGTCTCAAGATTGACTCAGTCTGCCATGTTTCTGAGGTCAGTTAAATGAGGTCCTAGATTGTTGGGGATAATATGCTGATGTTGTAAACAGCTCAGAGGGTGCTGTAAAGTACTGTGGAGTGGTATGTAAATCTAAGTACTATTGCTATTTTCAGAAGTCTTTTTATTTTCTTCGCTGCAAACAAATTTACTCTGATCAAAAGTTTCAACGCTTTTCATCCCACTTCTTCAAAGTTCAATTTTTATTTCCCTAGACTATCACAGAAAAACTACTTACTGTGATTCTGAACTTTATACTATACTACTAGTATACTATAAAGATGTCAGAGCATCTGTATATCTTCCAGAAGGACTTTACTACTGCTTTATCAACTAGTCTGCAGTGTACTTCTTGACTGCTGAAATTATGCAATCTTATTTCTTTGCCAATTTACAGCTGGTCTATTTCACAATTTTCCATTCAAGTCTGTCACTGCCTGTCCTATTTCTTAAGAGGATAAGATTTTCCTAGCAAATTTTCTAAGAATACTGATATAGTCAACATAACAACATATTAAAGGCTATGATTAATAAATCATGTTCTCATGATTCTTTGGCTTTCTTGATTACCCAGTTTGTATCAGTAGTAATATGTCTTGGTCCTCTGAAATTCCAAAACCAGCTTGAACATTTCACATCTCCTTTTCTATATAGAGCACTAAACTGTATTGAATGATCTTAAGTATTATTTTGCTAGCATGTGAAAATAAAGATATTGTGTGACAGTTTCCATACTCTCTTAAATTTCATTGCTACAATTCAGGTATATAAATTGACCTCTTCTTGTTTATGGGCCACTATATTATTCTCTAAATTTATTGACTTTGTTAGGTTAAAACCTGATTTATAGGCTTGCCATATTTATTTAGATATTCCATTAATTCCTCCATCTTCTGGCCTGATTATGACAGGAGTGCTGATCTAACTTCATCTTCTAGCTTTACGGGTTATTGTAAGTACTGAATATATTCTTGGATGGTGTCATTTCTGCTATACAGAATTTCAGAGTAGTTCTTCCATTTTGAGAGTCATTTGGTGGTGTAATGTTAATGCACCAATCTAGAAACTGAGAGATTGAAAATTCTAGTCCCACTTTAGGCACAGAGATAGCTGTATGCCAGTCACTCTCTGAGCTCTAGGAAGCAGGTAATGGAAAACCATTTCTGAAAAAAACTTGCCAAGAAAACTGCAGGGTCTAATCTAGGCAGTTTTCAGGATTCAAAACTGCCCAACAGCATTGTCAGGCACAAAAGATCAGGTCCACATATGAAGGTCCAATTAAACTGTTTTGTTGATATTCATGCCTATGCACAGGGATATTTTCAAATAATGGTTAGCACCTGCCTGTGAGTTAGATAAGGGTAAACTGAATTGAAGGAACGTTGGAGTTAGTTCACTTGTGGTTAGGTAGGAATTCTAGGCTGATATATCTCAATGATCCCTCATATATTATCAATGTTGCATTGGAATCTCCTTTGTAGCTTTGAAATCTTATGGAAGACTTTTATTTTTTTATGTCCAGTCCATCTTTGATATTTCTATAGATGATGTTGTAAACTGTTTCCTATCTCTTGTAACAACTTTCTGAAATTCTTTTAAGTTTTTTAATGAGATCTTTTTCTTCCTTGAATTTTGCTTCTTTCTTCTTCTTGGCAATTTTCAGCATTTGTTCTGCCTACCTGTTTGCTCTCCTCTGTTTCTTGATCTTTAGCAGTTTCTTTTCACACACATCCTTAATCACTTATTTGATTTTATTCCACAATTCCTCTTGTTCCTTGTCAGGAACTAGGATAGCCATCCGATTAAAGGGCTGCAGGCAAAGTTTAATTGAGATTATTTACTGAGGGCATAGTCTCCAGGCAATAACTTTACTTTACTGTAATCTTCCTGTCTATGAAAGCATCACCCAATCTTTTCTTTTCTTTTCTTTTCTTTTCTTTTCTTTTCTTTTCTTTTCTTTTCTTTTTTCTTTTCTTTTCTTTTCTTTTCTTTTCTTTTCTTTTCTTTTCTTTTCTTTTCTTTGAGTCCTGCACCTTTGTTTTTGCTCTTTTCTTCTTTCTTTCATTTTCCTCTATTTTTATTTTAAATATTAGTTCTTCTTAGTTTTCATTTTGTACTTCATTTTTTTTGAAAAGGAAATTAACATCACTGAAATCAGACAAAGTTGCTTCTGAGTAAAGTTAAAAGGTCTCTCTGGTGGCAATACCAAGGCAGCTTTGTTTTGGCTTGGATGCTAAGAAAGACATAGCCTTGCCTCTGATGGCAATCATCATCATCATCTTCTCAGAAAGAGCCAATTGACTCATCTTGGAGGAAACTTAAGGTTTAAATTGGTGTAAAGATACAGTTTTATAAACACATTAGGTAATCAGTCCTAATGAAACATATGAGGTTTGCATCTGGATTTATTTCCTTTTCCTGTAAATTGATAACTGCTTCTATGAAAATCCACATTAAAAATCTTGCATTTGTTACTTTGCTAACCAGTAAGCTAAGTAAATAAGCAGAAATTTCAAATAAACACAAAAATGTTACCCATTTTTAGAAAGAATACTTTATCTCTCTTTCCCCTTTCTCAAATTGTTTTCAACCCCAGCTCATTTAGGAAGGAAAAAAAATCCTTAAATAAATAGATTAGCAAGCAAACCAGTGACAGATTTGAAGCCTGGAGGGATACAGAAGACAAAGAGAAGTAGGAGAAGAGATAGATTTCCATCACAGTGTGTATAGTGTACACACCGAGGAACACAACAGCTGTGCTGCTTTCAGGCTTTTTCCTGATGAGGTTTGGGGTTTTGCTAGAAAAGGGGATGACACATTCAGCTCCAGCTGGAATTTTCCCTTGGATTTTGTCTCATGGGAAATTGTTGTTTTTCCAACCTCACCCCCCAAAAAGAGAGCATCTTGCAGCTCTATGCAAAGGAATATACTTGTACAAAGTATAATATACAAAGTATAATATACAAAGGAATAATAATTGTACAACACTGTCTGACATACAACATGTTGAGAAAGAGGATGAATACACTCGAATTAGGCATCCAACCTGCAGCCTTGGAACAACCAAAGATCATCTGCTAATTTTTTCCCCTTGTTTCTTCCTTCCCCATATTTTACTTAGAGGTGAGATAAGAGAATTAGAAGAAAAGTGTGTGTGTGGGGGGGGGGGGGTAGGATCTGTTAGAAAGGCATTCAAGATTTTGGCTCTGACTTTATTCACTCTCTGGATTATCCTTAAAGAATGTGGCTTGTGAAAGAAAATAGAAGTGTTGCCTAGGTGAATTTCAGTTCTGGCCTCTAGAAATATGTAACTCTTATATTCCTAATGCCAGCACAATCATTTAACTGTATAGGTTAACTTGGAAGCCTGGCAGTTTGAACACAAAACATCTGGAGGTACTAGATTTACAAGAGGGTTGCTTTAGACATAGAGAAGTCTCAAAGTAAACTTACTAGGCAGCTGTAAGAAGTGTTTACCCAATTTATTTTTTTGCTCCTTTTGCTGTCTTCCCATTCATTCCCCTTTAAAATGGACTTAATCTGCTGTATCCAACCTAACTCTTTGTTTTGTTTTGCCCTGATAGAAGCTGTCAGTTCACAGGATCACAGCCTGATCACCAGAGTCTTTTCTACAAAATCTCTTTTCTTTAAAGTGAAAGGCACCCTCAGCCACACTCAGAAATGTTCTTCTAAAATGTGGTATGGATGGGAAGAAACTGTCTCCCTGAACAAAGAGGCATAGTTAACACTTGCTTCTTTAGCCCAAAGGGAGTAATATGTCAATACTATCTCTGTTGCATTGTATTGATTGCTAAGAGAAATACATAACCCATCATTAACGTATTGCAGTTAAACAATTTCTTAAAGTTAATCTGTGGTTCATAAATCTGGCATTGGACTGAAGCTTTTTCTGTAAGTAACATCTGCCTTGAAAACTTTTTTTCCCTATAAACGTACACCTGGGAATGGAAACGGTCCATGAACATGCTCAGATTAACTCTTTTTCAATGACTTCATATGTTTTAAGGGGCATTCAGAATGGGCGAGTTGAGTTCTCACAAATGCTGATATTTCATGATTTCATTTTAATGAGAAAATACAGAATCTGAGATTTGGTTTTAAATTCATAGAAGTGGCCATTAAAATAATTTATAACCCCACAAAGAAATTCCAGCTGATCAGACTATAATTGGTGAAGAAAATTACTATGAGTGAAATGTTTAACACTCAGAAAAACTTATTTCCAATTCCCCTCACAGATCTTTTAGCAAACATTGACAACTTTTTAATAAACACCGACAATGTTGATTTAAATAATACTACTACTAATACTACTAATACTACTAATACTACTAATACTAATACTACTAATACTACTACTACTACTACTACTACTAATAATAATAATAATAATAATAATAATAATAATAATAATAATAATAATTCCTGATCCAGCCTTCCATTGCTAAAAGGCAGGTAGGCCCCATTTCTCCCTCCCTCCATTCCTGATCCAGCCTTC
>JANHFK010002725.1:61707-71735 GCA_036250565.1 Sibynophis collaris | reverse complement strand
CCAACCAGAAGAGAAAAAAGGCTTTTTTTAAAAGTAAAAAAAACCAGGAAGTGAGCAGGTTGGGGCGGGTGGGCGGAGCCTCGTGCTGGTATTGCTACCGGTTCTCCGAATCAGCTGCCGCTGCTCCTACCTGCTCTACAGAGCCGGTCCGAACAGGGAGGATTTCATCCCTGGCTGAATGCCAAGCACACTTGAATCATTCATCCAATATCTTATAGACTGCTGCTATATCACCACAGGTAGTCCTCAACTTACAACCACAACTGAGCCCAAAATTTATGTTGTGAGGCATTTGTTAAGTGAATTTTGCTCCCATTTTATAACTTTTGTTGCCTCAGTTGTTAAGTGAATCATTGCAGTTTATAAGTTAGTAACATGGATACTAAGTGAATTGGGCTTCCCTGTTGGCTTTGCTTTGTCAGAAGGTCACAAAAGGGGATCACATGATCTTTGGACATAGCAACAGTCATAAATATGAACCAGTTGCCAAGCATCTGAATTTTGATCCCATGATCATGGGGATACTGGAAAGGCCATAACTGTGGAAAATGGTCATGTCACTTTTTTCAGTGCCATTGTAACTTTGAATGGTCACTTAAACAAACTGTTGTAAGTTGAGAACTACTTGTACTGCTTACTGACTAATTGTCAGAAATGCCTCAGTCCTCTTCCAACTCCCTCTCTTTTTCATTTTGCTAAATCTAATCTTGTGTAAATCATGAAAAACCTTTTCATTAGCTAAAGAAGCCTACAGTTTGCCAAAGAGCACCCATGGGCCCAGCCCTTGTAGAGATATCACACCTTGAATGTGGTGTGAGGAGCATTTCAATTAACATTCTTTGGATTCAGTTCTAAAATTCAAAGTTATGTCTGGAAATAAGTAGGTTAAAATTCTTTCTGAAACATTCAGAAATTCAATTAAAAGGTGAGATTTAAAGGTTGTAACTTGCTTATTCAAACAGTATTTCCCAATAGAATCGTTATGCACCTTAAATTCAAAGGTACATCTTGATGAATATAAACACAGCATTTCTCATTTATTAATTTGCCACAAGGATGTGTTTGCATGCCATGAATTATTGTATATATATTGTGACCCTTCATAGCATTGGTAAATGAACAATACCTTTGCATTCATTTGCACCTACTCACCTGGAAAAAAAAATCTTATTTATTTATTTATTTATTTATTTATTTAATCGGTTTTATAGACCGCCCCTCTCCCTTGCGGGACTCGGGGCGGTTTACAGTATATTAATAAACATTCAATACAAAAATTAAAACTCATTTGTCACAAATGAGTACATTTATTATTTACATGCAGGCTCTTAGTTATAGTTATAGGAGAACTAAAGCTAACGATGCATCTGAGAAGAACTGAGAAAAAGGCTGTCCTTTAGAATTGCTGTATATTTATTGGGAGTCCCCTGACAAAACTTTACATTTATTCTGTACACTCTCTGTGGGGTTCCTTAAAACCATATTTTCATATGATTTGTGATTTTTAAAAATTCTGTGAAAGACTCCAGTCAGCTGTGAAATCCCCCCGGTTCTATCCTGCTCGGTGAAGTGGTAGCACTGGTGGCAGGAGGCTCCACTCACCCGCCAGGATGTCATTACATCCCGTTTTTTAACCATCTGCGCATGAGCCGAAGGTTCTGCACATGCACAGAAGAGGCGCGCATGCACATAGCGCACAGGTGCTCCCACGCGGGAGCATACCCAAACTGGTAGCGAAGGTAAGTAGATTTCACCCCTGACTGCAATGTTCATTATGTTATTCAAATTTGTGTGTAGTGAAAATGATACAACGTAAGCATTATTTTTTGGTATGATCCACCTGTTATCGGCTGATTAGTATCAAAAAAAGTTTGGTGTCAACTGTACTAGTTTCTGATGCATTTCCAAGTCCAACTAAAATGTTGCTTTGAGTTTTAAAATAATTACATACCAGTGTTTGAAGGAATCTCTGTATGCTTATGAGTATGCTTTGTAGTTTCGATCATCACCAGAAATGTTGCTCAGTGGCACATCCATGACAGCCATTAGAGTTAGCATTAAGATTTCCCTGACAACAATACTTCCCTATGGAATTCCCTTTCAAGAAACATATACCTGATCCATTTCTTGTATTTCAGCAGATTTGAAAACATACCATGTTTCCTCGAAAACAAGACCCTGTCTTATATTTTTTTTGAACCCTGAAATAAGCGCTTGGCCTTATTGCCATGTGCTCAAAAGCCCGATTGGGCTTATTATCAGGGGATGTCTTATTTTGGGGGAAAGAGGGTATTTTTTTTTCCTGTTTGGCTTTTAACTGCCAAGCTTTTGCTTTTATGTTATTTTTGAAACATAGAGAAGGTTACAGTTTTGAAAAGCAGTGTGTAAGATAAACATATGTGTGAAGTCATCATGGATTGTAAATCAAAAGTATTCTTCAGAATATGAAGCCACACTAATACCTGATATGTTCTTACCAAGTAGTATTGGCCATGGTTTTTGGCTATGTTCTACTTCAACATTGCTCAAGTGAAACACTCCTTTGGGGGTAAATTTCAAAGCAATGCATGTTCCTTTTCTACAAGTAAGGTATACGGGACCTGTAGAACAAGTGGCATCTAAGCAGTGCCTACTTTCTTGTCATGTGACCTTCCCAGCTAAGCAAACTGTTCTTGTATAGTGGAAATTTTCTGGGAAAGAGATAAGAATTTCTAAACTCTGACATCAGTTGCCCAGAAGTAGTCAGAAATTTTGTAAGGACTAACCTATAGAGAAGTAGAGAGAAGGTATGATGATGGTTGGTGAATCATGTTGGCTTATTGTAGAAAAGTATAAAGACAGCCTTGAAGGGGAAAAAAATCCAAAACCATAAAGTAAAACATAACTTTAGGCTGGGAAGGAAGAGGAGGTGAGAAATAAGTTCAACTCTGTTGATATCATATTAGCGTTTAAAAGGACTGTTTGATAAAAGAGAGGCAGAAGGAAAATTTAATGTGATGTGCAGTCATATCCTGGAGGAAGATTTATGAAGGCTGTGCTGCCAGCCTGAAGAATTGCCAACTATGCCTAAATAATAACCTGCTTAACTCAAAGAAGAAGGAATGGAAAAGTAGGAATTGCTTTGCCTTCTACAGATTAAAAGCAGAACTTTCACTTTCCAAGTAGTTTAGATTCACCAAAAGAATGGGTCATAAATCCGAGCTGCATTTCACTGCTATAAAGGGAAGCATGAGTGGGATTTATCACTCCGCTTGTTTATCTGGACTTACTGAAAACGGAATCATTAGTCTTCTACACTTGAACATGAAATTAAGAATCTCTTGTATGAAGGAAGAGGGGAAAAATCATCAGAAGGTTTTGTGCTGAAGTGTTTGCTTGTAGAAGCGAACCCAAAGTGTTTGTGACAGGAAGAATGCTTAATTTTGCCTCCTGTGACTGGCTCCTTTGGCACTTCTAATAACTGCCAGCAAGCACTGGAAGATGTTTTTGTATACACATAAGAGTCTCTTCTTTATCGTGGAAATCCAGATGAAGTTGTACAAAGCCTTCCATCAAGGGAAATCAGATCATCTCCTTATTTTGATAAAGAGAAGGATCACATTGTTTCTGTGACATAAAATCCATGTCAAATATAATCCAAAACCCTTGTACATCCTGAGCAGTGTAAAACCTCCATTTGTTTTGACCTCGGTACCATGGACTTTGCATGTAATGGACCAAATTTGCCTAAAATTTATTGCACTTGTGTAATGTTATAATTATATAAAGAGTGCAAATATTTATATCAATTTGCATCATGCTACAGTAAATGGCACAAGTAATTGTTCATACTGTTTACAAAACAATGTCAAAACTTATGTGTGTTTGTTTGTGTGTGTGTGTGTGTGATGACCTGCTCTGTCAATTGGGAATAATAAATATCCCCTACCCTCCCCATTTACTAATTTGAAGTTTCAGTTGTATTTTTATTTATTACTTATTTTTCTATTGCTCTTCTTTCTCCATAAATTAATAAGTTTGCTTTCAAATAATGAGAACAGAAAGAATTGATAGCATTTAAGAAAAATTCTTAAATTGTTTAGTAAGAATTGTTAAATTGTTTATTAACACCTGCAAATTTATCTTTCCCTCCAGTCATGTTCTTAAAATCAAAGATAACAATAAGTATTCTGACAATAAGTATGAAATGTACACTATTCTTTGTAATAGACCTGAATTCAGTTGTTATTTATTTAGCTTTTTCAGATCTCTGTTATAATGGGTTTTAAAGAAAAACGATAGAACTATAGCTTGATGATATATTGCACTTTGGATTTTACTGAATACATGTAAGAATAAATATAAGGAATTATGAAGTTGACAGTGTTTCTTACACTGCTGTGGAACATTTTTTCTTTTTAAAATAATGTACTGATATGGCAGACAGAATATGGAATTTGCTCATTAAGACGATCCTTTCATGCATCTGTCTGAAACACCAGTTGTTTTTCAAATGACACTTTTAAAGCACATGTTCAACATCAAACTGCACATTTGATTTTAGGAAGATACTGTGTGTTTGTAAGTGTGCTGAGCCCAGGATGTCCTGATACACCACTCCTTTTCTTCCTGTGCTCTGCCTGCCACACCAATCATCCCATCCTCTGAGATGCTACAGTTCTGCTAATTTCCTTCATCACACCTTGCTGCACTTTGGCTGAGCTATCAAGAGCACAAGCTTCTTTCTCCTTCCCTGAATGCAAGTTGGTAGCTTTTACAGAGACTGTGAGAGAAAAACACTCTGGAAGTTGGCTACTACCAAAGGATGTGGAGGAGCCCGTGGCCTTCTTACCTATGTTGGTTTAAGAGCTTACAGTTCAGCCTTTGGAAAAGTACAAGGGTGTGTATTTGTGGGAGAGAAAACAGTTCTATTTATTTAGATTGAATGTAAAGGGAGAGATGCACTTTTACTCCGAGAGTTAAAAATAATTTTTGCTAGTATTGGCATTATCCTAAATGTCACCTTGAAAGACTTCATTAATTCAGAAAGGTCAGGAAAAAAAGAGATGACCATCATGCATTTTGCATCCCATGTCAGTGTGATGTTGATATTAACAGCAAGAGAAAAGGTGTGCTTCAAAATTTTTGCCAGACAACAGAACTGCAACCAGATGGTATCAGAAAAAGGCATACATTTCAACACTAACTGGAATGACAGGCAACATTAATCTTTATCATTACAGGAATCTTTGTAAAGTTGTATTAAGTTGTAAGTAAACCAGACTTCATTATTATCTTTCTTTCCTCTGTCAAATTCTCTTTTCATCCTTTCTTAGGATGTGTTAACCTTCTAGCTGCAGACTGGCCTGTATCTGCCACCTCACTGCCCAGATCTGCTTCCTATCCCCCATCTCTTAGGCCTAAGAATTGCCAATGGGATAGTTTCAGGGCTATGAAGAGGGTTATTGCTGACAAGCCAGACAATAGTAGACTAGGCATTCCCCCATCCCATACATTGCCTGCCATGCCTGGAACAGAGGAGTCAGGTGGAAGGGCAGACATTATTTGACAGTGTAAACAGGCGCAACTGGATAGATCCAGTTGACACAAAGATGTTCATCTCTTTGGACTTTTGAAAACCTTTTGATGAAGTCTGTCACCAAAGTAATCTTAAGGGGACAGGTTGTGGATACCCTGTTTCCCACAAAATAAGATATCCCCTAATAATAAGCCCAATTGTGCTTTTGAGTGTGTGGCAATAAGGCCAAGTGCTTATTTCAGGGTTCAAAAAAATATAAGACAGGGTCTCATTTTAGGGGAAACACGGTAGGTAATTGGAAACTAACAGGAAGGAGAATATAGGAGTAAATTAACCCAAAAATAATATATTTCTAGAAGTAGGAGGACTTTCATACTGATGGATTTTTACTTTCTTTGGGAAGCTGAAGTCAAAGAAATTACTATTGTAGTTTTATAAAAGGGTATGGGTTAGACAGTAAGGATAATAGCATTTCAAAAATAAATGTACTCTTTCTCCAATGTGCTGCTTGGAGAATCCAGGCGTGGGTTGACTTCTATCTATATGCCAGAGACTGAGTTGTTATTTTGTTAGCCACTCCTTCTCTGCTCAGCTGAGCCCCAGTTTTTTGATTCAGACTAGCTAGAGAGACATGTAAAATTTAACTCTAACAACTCAGATCTGAGAAATCTTCTCAGCTTGGATTTGATAACCAACTGCACTAAAGAGCTGAAGATTTAAAGAAGCAGGTTTAAAAAGGGGATATTTGCTACTTTGCAGCCCTTTGGCTGCCATAGTGGCACTGCAGCTGCTGGCGGGTGTGCTGGTCTCCCCTGGTCATCAGGCACAACCGCCACTGCCCTGGACATCGTTAAGCAGCAATCTGGAGTTCAACCCAACCCTCAGGGATCCTCTGGTCATCGCGGATATCCTGCTCCCTTGCACTAATTGCTGCCGATGTGTGTGCTGATTCCCCCTGTCGATCGGCACAACTGCCACCACCATATCAGCTCCACCAAAGGCCAGGCAGCTCTGGAATCACTGCCCAGTTCTCTGGGGCAAACTCCAAGGAATCAGGAATCCTTTCTGATGCAGTGCTGAGAGAGACAGGTTTCCCCCTCTCGCGCCATTTTGAGTGCCTGCAAGTCACGGCAAGGACTCCTGAAGAAACCAGGCTGCACCAAGATGTAAACAAGTTGGTGGCAGCCACCAAATTCTCTGCCAATGCGACACTTGGCACGGCGAAATTTGCATCTCGGCTTCTACAGTTACATCACGCTGCCTCCTGTGGCTGGCAGGCCGATATGCGGTCAAAATGGAAGATAACTTCAGCCCCCTGTAGGGGTTCTCATCTCTTTGGGAAGGCACTGGACCCCATCCTCATAGAGAATAAGGGCAGGAGGAAGGTGATGCCCTACATGCACAGACGAGCAGACTTTACTCCCTTCCCTTATTTCCAAAGGCAGCCATTTTGGTCAGCTGACACCAGCTCCAATCCTTTGCAGTTTCAGTAGTCCTACTACCAGGGCTCCAACCACTTTACAGACAGGTCTGCCTTGAGAAAGGACCACAACCGATGCTTGGGTCCTACAGACAGTGTGGCTAGGCTCACACTGGACTTCCTCTCCACTCCTCTGAACTACTTCATTAATTGCCCAGTCCCCAAAAACATCATGAAAAGAAACCTGATGGAAGCCGCAGTTCAACATTTGTTGGACATCCATGCCATGGGTCAGGAGGGACTGGGGTTTTATTCGATTCTTTTCCTTGTTCCGAAGAGTTCAGGGGTCTGGAGAGGAATTCTAGACCTCAAGAAACTCAACACTCACATAGTGTACAAATGTTTCAAGATACAGTCCATCTTGGGCTGCATCTGGGAAGGTAATCTGTAATGTCTGCAGACCTCAAGGAGGCTTACCTCCATGTGCTCATCCACCTTCCCACCAAAGGTTCCTGTGGTTTTCTTATGCAGGATGCCATTTTCAGTACCGGGCCCTGCCATTCGGCCTGTTATTGGCCCCCAGAATCTTCACAAAGCTGTTAGCAGCAGTAGTGGCGAACATCAGAGCACTTCCCGTATGGGTGCAATGCTACTTAGATGACATTTTGATTTAGTCGTCTTTCCCGTCTCAAGCGACAAAGGATCTACACACCATGATTCAGATATTTCAGGGACATGGCTTTTCAATAAATATGGAAAAGAGCCACTTGGTCCCTCCACCCGCCTTCTTCATCTTGGTGAGGTGATAGTCTCCAGCATATGTGAGGTCTATCTGTCCAAGGACCGCCAGGACAGTATAAGAGCCTTAGTGGGCTAGATCCGGTCACTACAGTTGGTCCCTCTGGCTCTCCTGTAGCAATTTCTAGGAAGATGATCTCTTGCATCACAATCATACCTTGGGCACGTCTGAATGCCAGGACTCTCCAATGGTTCCTTCTGCCACACCAGAGAGCCAACAGCAGCAACTCCCTAGGCCAGAGTATGAGTCCCACTGAAGGTCCTTCATTCCCTTCACTAATGGACTTCACCATAAAGTGAAGTCCATAAAGAAGGGATGAGTATTCAAGGAGCCCCAACATATAACTATAACATCAGATGCAAGCCTATTCGGATGGGGTGCCCACCTCCAGTGCCCACCTCCAGTCTGCAGTGGCCCAGGGGCAGTGGTCTCCGGCAAAACAGTATAAATTGGCTGGACCTCCTGGCAATCTACCTGGCTCTCAGCTGCTTCCAGAAAGTTGTTGCAGGCATGCTATGTCCTGATTTTAACAGACAATGTAGCCACCAAAGCCCACATAAATCAGGTCCCTCATGAACAAGGTGGAGAAATTGGGGCTCAGGGCAGAGAGGCACACTATCTTCATCTGAGCAGAGCACATATCAGGATCGACAAATGTGCAGGCAGATTGTCTGAGCAGGACAGCCATAGATGTTTCCAAGTGGCACCTGCATCCAGACCTTTTCAAAGAACTGTCAGAGAGGTTCGGCCACCCAACCATGAATTTGTTTGCACATCCGACGAATGCCTAGTTGCCGAGGTTCTTTTCCCAGTTTGCAACACCAGGGACGGAAGGGGTCAATGTCCTCTGTAGTCCTTGGCCTCAGGGACTGCTCTATGCCTCCCCTCCTCTTCCCCTCATCCCGAGGGTGATCAGGAAGGTGTTAGTGGAGAAGGCAGAGGTCCTTCTTCTCACCCCAGATTGGGTCAGATGCCCCTGATATGCAGATCTGGTATCTCGACCCTAGAGGATTCCCCAGGACAGGATTTCTCTCAGCCAGGGGGTTGTGCTCTATCTGGAGCCTCAGTGGCTCCAGTTGACCATTTGGCACTTAAGAGAGACCTCCTTGAGGAAGGACAAATTCTCTGGGAAGGTGATACTGACTATTCAGGCTTCCAGATATTATAATGCAACCTGGAAGACGTTCTGTCAATGGTGCTCCAAGAGACATATTGATCCCACTTTGGCATCGGTCCCAGAGATCCTGGACTTTCTAAAAGAGGGGCTGGACAAAGGGTTGGCTCCCAACACCATCCTTTGGGAGGAGGCAGCCTTGTGCACAGTACTGATATGTGAGAATCAGTGCTCCCTCACTCAACATCTGAGGACGTGCAGCTTTCTCAAGGTGGCCGCTAACCTGAAGCCCCCTGTTGGGAAAAATCCACCTGCAATACTATTTGATTGCTAAATACGACCTTCCAAACCTGTTGGGGCATTGGGCTTCCAAATTCTTTAAACTGATCCTGATATTGTTGGTGGGCATGCAGAATTCATCATTCAGTATTAGTCTGGAATTATTTCTGACGATTTGGAAGCCAAAGCAACAGGATCAAGATATTTATTTATGTTTGCATTTCCTTGTTTTCTCTTTGTTTCTAAATTATTTATTTTAATGCTAAATTAATAATTCTGTCAACATGGAATTTTTAGTCCCACGTTGATAAGTCTGAGATTGACAAACATTCTTTAAAAGCAATGAAAGCTGGTTTCTCTAGATTCTTTTCAAAAGACTGTAAGCTGCCCAAAATAGGTGCCACATGCTGTGTGTAGACATATGTTGCTCACTACGGAGATAAAGGCACACACAAAAAGGATTATAATAACTTAGCTGGACATTAATTTGCAAAGCAAACTACACTAAAAACTGAATCAATTCAATGACAATTTGATTGCATTACTTTCTTTTATAAAGTAGAATGCTGGGATTTTAAGATCTCTATTAGAATAATGCCCCAGGTATTACAATTATGCAGGGCTCAGATAATAGTCTTAATATCTGATATTCTTCTTCTGTTGCAAGCATTTCTATCTGGAAATTAAAATTAAATATCTTATCTCTCTCTCTCTCTCTCTGATTGTTTTATTTAACGTTGTCTTTTTAAATTTTATTTCAAAAGTATTAAATCTGTGATTATGTGCTGAAGAATGAAACCCCAGCATCATGGGATGGGGAGGAAGTTAAGTTACTAAGGATGGAGGTGTCTACAGCTTCTGCATGGTTGCTGGCTTGTCTCCCTAGTTTGTATTGTAT
>JANHFK010002725.1:39857-51502 GCA_036250565.1 Sibynophis collaris | reverse complement strand
TTGTTTACATATTAGATGTATTATATTTATTTCAAAGTAGCCAATAGAATTAAAACATGTAAAAATAATTTTAAAACAACAACTGCCCTGAAAATTCTGTTTTACTTTGAGATATCCCAGTAGTTTTAACAACTGTAGCAATATGAAAAGTAGAATAAATATTTAAAAGGCCTCTAACATTAACATAAACCTAAATTGGCATAATTTTAATCATTGCTGTTGTTAAATACATTCACCCAACTATTGGAATTGCTTTTTTATGTAGGCTCCAAAAAAGTTCAAGTCAGCAAACTAATTTTTCTTAATAATTCCAGGATTTTACAGTATGCTGAGTGAGAATAGGAGCAAGCTTCTGACCTCTTACATTGTGCTGAGTAATAGAAGGGTCCAACTTTTTTTTAAAAAAAGGAATAATGATTTTTAGTTTTGCAAGGAGAAAAAGAATTTATTATTCAATCCTAAGATTTACTTCCTTAAACCTTAGGTAGTCCTCAGCCTGTTTCTTTAGCAAGCATTCAAAATTTACTGTAGCACCGCTTTACCCTCCTGAGGCATCCCTGTAGTAGCACTTCATTCACTTAACAATCTATAAAATTGCTATAAAATTGAGGGCCAGGATTGTGGTCACTGAGCAAAGCAGTCACATCATGCTTAATGACCACTTCACTCAATGGTCATATGTGGGAGACTACTTTGTATGGAATCCTGAAAGCATAACAGCATTCCAAGAGGACAAAAGAAAAGGACAAGTAGGAAACAATCCTTTACAAGTTTTAACCTCTCTAGTAGCGTTTCATTTACTGTTGTGTAAGGCACAATCGTATACAGGAATCATTGAAGGAGCTAGAAGAATCCCAATGACTATCTCAATATGAAATCAGTTCTGACTTTGCAGTTTGCTGCAAGGACCATGGAATGATAAGCTTATTTTGTGATTTGAAGCTTTGATCATGGAAGGTTTGAATCATAGGTAAATCCTACAATACATATATACTGAAAGTAAGAGGATGAACCCAACTGGGATCTGATGGAGGAGATGTGAGCAGCCCGTGAATGTGGGTAGCCTTATATTCTCACTAAGTATGTGAACATGACAGCTGCTCCTTTCACTTCTTATTGGAAAGTATGTGTAGTTCCTTCTGCAGATGAATGGCTAATTGAATTGTGAAAGTATACCCACTAACTGAAATAAACTTGTATTTCTAAAGTAATTCAGGTATACTATTTAATTCAACTTTGAAACTATTTTTGGCTTGATATTCTATATATAGCATGGGTATCAATCTCGTGGTGTCACGTTGCCATCACATGACATATTGCAATGGTTTCCCCCTTCACGGAGCTGGGGTGGGCATGGCATGAGCGTGATGCATCGGGTCCATGGCCCGCTAGTTTGACATCCCTGAATTATATAGGTTTGTACCATATCCAAAATTGGGATTTCTTTTGATAGACATTCTTCATATTTTAACTTTTAGTGAACTATTAAATAAGAGTAGATCTTTCATTGCTCAGATAAAAATTGCTGTAGTTCCTCATCTTATTTTAAGATTAAAACTGTACTGATCATTGATAACGAAGGTTACTAAATGCAACAAGTCTATCTTAATACTTGAGAATTTTGGTGTATAAAATTTGTGCGGGTTTGAGTCAAAACTAGGTTTCCCAAAGGTATTTTGGGGAATAGATACTGAGACTAAAAACAGCTTGTGATGTTAATAGACAAACCTTCAATTTGGATACTTAATTTGAATGCACCGTTTCTATGTTTCTTCATTTCCATGCAGTGTTCATAACCCAAATAAATTAATTCAAGAAATCAACATGATTACTATCAACATGATAGAAATCAAGAAAAATTACAGCTCATGCCAATGTAAATAAAGGGCAATAAAATCGTAAGTTGCAAAAGAGACAGGAATAATATTTAAAATATTACATAGGAGACAGGAAAGCGATTTTCAATCTAAAGAAACTCTCATGCAGATACTAGAAAATTTATGTTCATTATTCTTTGCTTTTTGCATGAGATTAAAACCATGGAAAGTGGATCAAATGTCAAGTCATATTAGAATCAACATTCCTTATACTTAATGAATTTCCTTTTTGAATTAGTCACACAGATGGTAAAAAGAGCTTCTCAGCTAATGCTTCTAATTTTTCTGAGTCAACTCAGAATGTTTCTTATTTCCTTGCTTTGAAAATTGCAGGTTTTTATTGATGTACTCATTCTCTTTTGGATTTCTAAAATTTTACATATTAACTGCTGAATATTATCAGAGCTACATGTGAGCAAATAATACCAACATTTAGGGTTTGTTTCATTTATTTCCTCAACAATGTTATTTAATGCGCGATTTTTAGTATGAAAAAGTAGTACCTATAATACCTTCAACAAACTGCTGTGTAGGAATTTGGGCCAATTTCTCCTTGCTTAAACTTAGTAACTTTTGAGGGTTTTCTTGCATGAACTGCTCTTTTCTGACTGCCATTGCAATTATGTTATTTCGATTTTCCTTTTGACTTGGCCATTCCAAAACACAGAATTTGTTTTTATTCATCAATTCTCTTGTATATTTACTTGTATGTTTGGGGGTCACTGTCTTGCAGTATGAGATGCTTGCATTTTGGCATTTCAGTTGCAGTTCTCAGATAAATAATTCTACTGCTACACAATAGAATTCATGCTACTTTCAATGATGGCAGTTTCTCCAGGTTTTGATGCACCGTGGAAAATTATCTAGACGCTTTTGGCATCAATGTTCTTCTCAGTGAGTAATGACTTCTCTTTTGTTCCTCCCTATTAGTTTTATTTTTATCCAGTACTTTTCTGTTGATGGAAATTTGAACTCTGACTTCAGTCAAAGCAAGGCAAGCTTGAAGATCCCTGTATGTTGTTCTAAGTTTTTGGATGATTTGATGTACTCTTGAAGTAAGGTCTAGTTTTATTTATAGTCAGAAACCTGCTGTCATACTGTTGGAGTTGTTTTTGCAAAATGTCATTCTAGGAAAGATGTATTGCCCCAATGTCTCCATTTCAACATTATTTCTCTGATTGTAGATTGGTGTAATCCCATGCCCTTAGAAATGGTTTTGTAATTTTCCACATTGAATGATTTTTTTCTTTTCAGAAGTATTTTAGCAGATTTTGATGTGCCTCTAGAATCCATGTGATAAGCATTGCGGTGAATGGAGCTAGGTTTATGAGATTTTTATAGTTAGGGCTGGCTGATTATTTAAGGGAGTACTCATACAACCAGTCCAGGTTATTTCTCTAATTGCATTGTTTAAATATGTGTATGCGTGCAAAAGAGTCTGTGTTTTCACACTACATACTACACACTACACACGGACACACTACATATTGGATTTTGTTTATGAAGTAAATGGATCAGCCCTCCAATTTTTGTGTTATTTGTTCATGAAATCTCTCTTTATATATCAGAAGGATACACATGAAGTTCTGGTAATATTCAGTGACCAGGGTATACATTTTTGATTCAGGAAATATAAAAGACAGCAAATGCTTTTTCACAGAGTTGTACGCAATCACATTTTGTTTTCTTTCCAAATTAGCAGTCACAAATGTCCCGAGATCAGACAGGGCTGCTTCATACATTATATAAATTGATACTAGGAATGCCACTTAATAGTGATTTGCCTCAGGGAACAGTAAACTGTGAACTGAAGTTAGTTACAAGTGTGTTTGGATATTTTGTACTACTATTGTTTATTTTCTTCCACAATCAAAACTTTTTCCACAGTAAGTAGTAAATAGGATCTAATTTGATTGAACCTTAAGAATAATATGTTAATTTTACTCATTATTTGCATTCTGTATAAAAGAACAGTTTAAAAACTAAATTTTGTTCATTTCAGTTCTAGACTGTGTTATATTTAAGAATACATATGTATATATGTGTTTTATTTATTTAAAAAACAACAACAATGTAAGCATTATATGGCTCTCTATTTTGCTATAGCTACTCTAGGCAGCTAATAAAACAAAACAAGTCCAAGCAATTACAATGACAATCAAAATAGAATGTGCTGGAGGTCCAAATAAAGCCCTTCAGTTTTAAGAACAGATGGGCAGCAACAAGGCTCACTTAGCTGCCATCCCCAAGGCCTAAAGGAAAAGCCAGATTTAATGCCTTACAAAAGACCAACAGTGTCAGGACCAATTGAATTTCAGGGGGGAGATGCTGTTCCTCAGGGGCTTCATAGAGAAGACTTATCTCCTGAATCCTCAAAGATGGCACTCCTTAATAAAAGAGGCCCAAAGCTTGCAGCAGAGTAGGTCTCCATGGAGACAAGTTATCTCCTGGGGCCAACAAGATGACACTTCTTAACAGAAGAGACCCAAATCTTGCAGTGATTATTCTATTCCATTCCATTCCATTCCATTCCACTCCACTCCACTCCACTCCACTCCACTCCACACCTTATAGAAGTTGGAAGGCGTATTAGATACGTTTGCTACCTCGAAGTTATTTATAAAAAAATAATAAAGGCAGTCTAAACAGAGCAAATAAAAAGTTATATAATTAGCATAATGGGTGGTTTGATCTTCAATTTCCCTTCATATAATTCACTTAGCGATTCCAAATTCTCCTTCATAATTTCATTATAATCATTATATTTTAAGCAAAATCATATTCTTAATTTCAACAGAATAAGGATTTGTCTGACATTGGGTATATCAGTTTCATAGACTGTAAAAAGTGCATATGATCAAGATATTGATAGGCTTCCCATAAGATATTTTCCAACACACACATATACTGTATATGAAAAAAAACCTATGCTTTTTTCTTCTCTCAGCAAACCCTTAAAAAACCCTTTATTGCAACTATTGAAGGAGGAAAGAACTAAGAGCTTCTTCTAGTTTTTCTTTCCTTTCCCCAAGGCATGTTACTTATGAGTTCTGCTAATCTGGGTGAAACTTCTTCAATTTTTGGCAGAATATCAGATAGGAACCTATCTCTAATTCACATACTTTGGAGCCATTAGCGAAGTTATGGATTGGCATTAAGTAGAATTTTACCATAAGTGTTTTAAGAAGTATAGTCAAAAACCTTGATTGTAGTTAGTTCAATGATTGAAAGTATAATAAAACTACTTCTGTAAAACCTTAGCTAAAATCGGTAGATAGAAAGAAAATGGGCTTTCACTTTGACTAGAGGAAGAAGTGATTTGATTATAAACATGCAGTTTATTTACACCCCTTTTTAAATGACAAAAAATACTACATAGAGATAGTTGCACATCTTTGTTCTTAATAGCATATTTCTAATAAAATATAGGTCAATTACTGGGATCAGTTGGCTGATAAATAGATTACCTGGACCCATTTCAGTCAGGTTAGGATACAGTGCATTGGTCATACTTGGTGATCTGTGGCCAAAATCATTGTCTGACCCAATATTCAATCTCTTTTCCCATACTCATACTCATCCTTCATACTTATAGCCTGTAAGCATTTGCTTTGTTGATCCTGAACTTTAGGCATAAATTAAAAAAGAAATGCAGAGGCACTACATTGGTTTGGACTGGTTTGAATTCTGTGCATGCTCTTGCACCTCAAAGTTTTGTTAATATGAGCTACTAAATATTGAACAAGGGGATAATTATTATTTTTTAAATATTTCAGTGTATTGTACGCCTTTTCTTGAGGTTTATTCACCCTCCCTAGTTCCCTTGACCTCAGAACAGGACAACAACCAGACTTTCCTCTTGTGTCATCTTTGAGGATTTTTTTCAGTTTCAGCTAGAATGCTTTACAGGTGATTTACAATGGTTCATTTAATGACCATTCAACGTTACAACAGCACTGAAAAAAGTGACTTATGACCATTTTTCACAGTTATAACCTTTATAGCATCCCCATGATCATATGATCAAAATTAAGATGCTTGGCAATTGGTTCATACTTATGACTGTTGCTGTGTGCCAAGGTCATGTCATCCCCTTTTGTGACCTGACAAACGAAGTCAATCAGGAAGCCAGATTCATTTAACAACCGGGTTACTACCAGTAACTTACCAACTGCAGTGATTCACTTAACAACTGAGGCAAGAAAGATTGTAAATGGGGCAAAACTCACGTAACAAATGTTTCACTTAACAACAGAAATTTTGGGCTCAATTGTGGTCGTAAGTCAAGGACTACCTATACTAACTTACAGGCTAACCTCAGAAATGTATTCTCTACTACAGTGTTGACAAACCTTTTTGGCACTGAGTGCGCTTGTGTGTGGAGGTACCGGAAACCGGAAGAGCAGCTCCCTGGCCTGCATGTTCGTGCTGGGAAGTTGGGCTTCCAGCTTCCGGCATGCGCATGCTCACTGGTCCCCTGGTCTTCCAGTTCCTGGCGCACATGCACACATGAAGACCAGTTGGCCAGCGTGCATAGGTATGCCGGAAACTGGAAACTCAGCTTGCCAGCGCACGCATGTGGGCCAGCTGGTGTGCCAGAACGTGGAAGAGCAATGGCGACGGCTATTGTGCACGGAGACACGTGTGCCATAGAGTTGCGATCACTGCTCTACTACATAGAATAGGTGTGCTGATCAAATAGTTTCTAATTTTTTGTGTTAGTATTTTTAATGCTAACTTTAATACAGGTAGTTTTCAACTTAAAACATTTCATTTAGTGATTACAAAGAAACTGAAAAAAAAGTGACATATGACCGTTGCAACATCCCCTTGGTCAAAATTCAGACACTTAAACAAGTGACTCATAGTTATGACAGTTGCGGTGTTCCAGGGTTATGTGATCATCTTTTTCAATCTTCTTACAAGCAAAGTCAATGGGGAGGCCAGATTCACTTACCAATCATGATACTAACTTAACAACTGCAATGAGTCATTTAACAACTGTGGCGAGAAAGGTGAAATCTTTCACTTAGCAACAGAAATGTTGGGCTCAATTGTGGTCATAAGTTGAGGAGTAACTGTTATTAGTATTCTAATTTAATAATTTAAATAATTATATTTATAATATAATAAATAAGATAGCATAAAGAATAAGATTCTTTAAATAATAATCTAAAATGTAATAATTAATGTTAAACTTTAATAATTAAATTAAAATAGCACATTAGATTAATTTGTCTAGTGGAAAACCCAGTAGGATTTTTTTTTTTTAGGTAGATATATATTTTTAAGTAGCTATTTTATTTCTTTCAGTTTGATAGTTTTTCTTATTTAGGTATATATTTTTTTAAGTGCAGAATTCCAACAGTTTATCTTTTTTCCAATCATTTGAGGTAAAAGAGTTTCGTGCTGTGTGAAATTATTTTCCTTTCAGGGACTGGGGAAATAATGAAATGCTGGAATCCTGCATTTATTTTTATTTTCTAAAAAAGCTCTCAGCTAGCTAGGGAAAGCTAAGTAGTTGAAAGAAAGAAAATAGTAATTAAAAAAAAAAGGTTCCACCAGACTTTGAATCAGCAGACTCTTAATTGGTAGGTATAACTCTTGACCACTGTGCTATTTTAGCACTAATGCCAAATAATTTTTACATCAAAAGGACTGCTAAGAAAGGACATTTATTCTACAGATTGTTGTTGAATATGCATGCATGTCTATGTTTCGATACTTTAATTTTGCAATATAAATTGAACATTATAGTGTGTGTGTGTGTGTGTGTTAGTTTGTGTATTATGTACTAAAGGTAAAGGTTCCCCAAGCACATATGTGCTAGTCGTTCTCCAGCGTGCTGTAAAGGAGACTCCAAGAATGGGTTATTCCTCATCTGATCTTTTGAGACTGAGTGTAACTCTATAGGATTTTCCTTGACTATACCTCCTCTGGTCAGGTGGTCTTTAGTTTTGTTCACTCAGTCTTATCAGTGAGACGCGTGTTCCTTTACTCTGGCCTAAGCCGAGTAAACCTTGCTACTTTTATTGGATTTTCCTTCAGCGAACTTATTTCTTCGATCAAATTTTTTTCTATTCTGCCTTGGTGTGTGTGTCATTCTGCTGCCAGAGGTGAGACAGTCGCCTGTGGGCCCAGACCTCTTGGGCAGCGCCTGGAATTTGCTCCTCAGGAGCTTTCCGATGGGCCGGAAAGGCAAATGCCTCTTTAGAGGCTCATCCAATAGGCCCTTCTGTAGAGGAAAATGACTATCCAGTCATGTTTCCTATTGGAAGACGCCTGCAAATGTTCCACGACCATTGGACAGTCTCCACCACAGATGCCTGGGCCCTTCAAACATTATCTCTAGGTCTCACCCTAGAATTCAGACACAACCCACTCAATCGATTCGTACAATGTCCAGTATCCTGAAATCCCACAAAGAGAAAGCTAATGGACGCAGAGATAAAACATTTGCTGGAGGTTTGCGCCATAGAACCGGTTCCCAGTCAACATCAGGGTTCTATTCTGTTACCTTCCCAGCAAAGGTGTTCCCTATTTTTCTACTTGAATTTTTATGCCCTTTTGAACTGCTAAGTTGGCAGAAGCTGGGACAAGAAACTGGGACAAGCTCACCCTATTATGCAGCACTAGGAATTTGAACCGCTGAACTGCCTACTTTTCGATCGACAAGCTCAGCGTCTTAGCCACTGAGCCACTGCATCCCTTCATGTATGTACTATAAACATCTAAAAATACCTCTACTATTTTCTTGGGACAGAAAAGTGTGAGAGCAGAGCATCGGGGAAAATTGTCCAACTGGAGAATATGGTAGCCTGCATTCCAGATTTAATATGTTGTAACCTATTGCCAAAGTCTTTCAGTACAGGTATGTTTAAGTTGCCTTAAGCACCTTACATGATAAGTACGGATATGCTTTTGGTGTCTAACTCTCAATAGACAAGTTCAGAGTAGCTCTCAACTGACTCTCATATGCTGCTTTACTCAGGAACTCTGTCCATAGAATAGAATAGAATAGAATAGAATAGAATAGAATAGAATAGAATAGAATTCCTGGAGATATCAGGAATTTGTCTCTTGTGCATAAGGTCTCAATGTACATACAAGCAACTAGTAATAAATCATGATCATAATCATAAAATATATTCACATAAATGATAATACTTAGCTCAACTAGTTATGTTTTCTGTCTGGTTTACCCAGGAGCGTTGATAAATGCAATTTTTATTGCAAGTATGGGATAAAAATGTTTTCTTCATGCTCAAAACAAAACTCTTGAATCATGGCTATTTTGTTTTGAAAAAGAGATGGTATGGTTGTTCAAAGTTGAAGAATGAACTTCCTTTAACCTCTCCTATTTTCTAATATGGAATGTTGCCTCCTTCTCAACAGCTGGACATTTCAGCTATTCCTTTGTGTCACTTCTCCTCTTCCAGGATTACTTTTGGAAAAATAATCTATAGCATTTGTAACATTATGCACCATAGAGTTTATTGCTTTGGGAGGAAATTTGGATAAGTTCTAGAAAAACCTACTGATATTTTTGAATCTCCAACATTTTACAGATCTGAAGTCTTGGGAAAGCACATCATAATAAAACTGTTAATTGTTACCATAATAGTATAGTATACGTACTAGTTAAATGTATACATGTGTAGATCTATAGAAAGAGTGTCTCTTGTTTTTAAATGCTGATACTAGTAAATATTTATAATTATTTACATAATTTATATGCCTCCTTTATTATTTTTCTAATAAAATAAATCTCAAGGTGATGAGCATATCTAATATACCTTCCTCCCCCTATTTTCCTCACAGCAACAACTTGAGATTGGGCTAAGAGTGAAGGTTTGTCCCAAAGTTACTCTGTTGGCTTTCATGCCTAAGGTGGGACTAGAACTCCTGACATCCTGGTTTCTAGCCTGGGGCCTTCACCACTAGAGCAAAAAAAGTTCTCCATAATTGTGTTACACCAGTTATTCACCATTCTGTGTTCTTTGAAAATGTTCCTGTCCTATCTTGTTATATATCATTGCTCTTTCTTCATAGTAACACAATGCCACCACACAAAAAAGGAAAAACAATTGATATTGGAAAATAAATATTAATTGTCAGAAGCTTAAAAAAATGAATTAAAATATAAATTACATATTTTTTTGTAAGATGGCATCAGTGTCTGATGCCTCTCAATGTCAAAGTTGCTGCTGACGGGTTTCAGGAGCGCAGGAATCAACAAGAACAAATTTACTACCAGTAAGCAAAAGAATTCATGGGAAAATAGTTTCTGTTCCAATAATAATGCAAACAGCGTGGTTGGCTAGTTAAATCTATTATAGACAATAGATGGCTAATTATTTTCTCCTAACTGCACAGATCATAATAGTTTTGTTTGATCAACTTGCATTTACTTCTGCTAAAATCGGAATGTAATCAATGCTTAGGCAGCCATGCCAGCCTCCTTATCAGTCTGCCAAAACCTAGCATCTTGCGTCTTGATAAGTTGCTTGAAAAGAAAGCTCACATTCAGAAGGCAAACAATTCACCTTCTAATGATAGTTCAAATGTTGGGGTCTCCAAGGGTTTTGTTGAATCATTCAAGGACATCTTTTTCACTGCTAATGAAGTGATCATGTAACCATATATATATATATATATATATATGGTTACATGATCACTTCATCACTATATTGGTACTAAGTTGAATTCCATCAATGCTTTTAAAAAGCATTACTTTTTTTGCATCATTCAATATCTTTCCAAGTTGGGTATTTAACAGATTTAAATAGGAAATTTATTTCAATTAATTGAAATATATGAAGTATAATACATCACATGCTTTGCCGTGGAGTGCCTGCCAGGACTGAATGCTAAGTTCTACTTATCTTTGACCATGACAGTAGAGAGAGCATCTAATCATTCTGTCAGCTCTAATGAAAAAAAAAAACCCTCAATTCTAATTCACACTAATAAACTCTACACAAAAATGAAAGACAGACAGTTAAATTTACAATCTAGAATCAAAGGCCTTGCATAGGCTATGCCAATTTTCTACATTTCACAGAGAATCCTAAATCCAATTACACATATATGTTTCTCTCAAAATTAATAGAAAACTGGTTACAATCCAATAGCAACACCCCTGTCTGGCTTAAGATGCAAGGTGAGCATAAGATAAATCAATCATCATTGATAGATCTCAGTTCCAGAGAACACAGAACTGATAAAAGGATTTGCCAATTGATGGGTCTCTATCTTGGACTGCCTTTTTATTTACATCAGTAATACAGTTAAAATTCCAAATGAATGCAGCCATTGTTTAACATTTCTCATTTCTATGAATACAGGTAGCTCAAGGCCTGAATTGAACCCAAAATTTCTGTTGCTAAGCGAGACATTTGTTAAGTGAGTTTTGCCCCATTTTACGACCTTTTTTTCCACAGTTGTTAGTAATATGTTTGTTAAGTGAATCTGGCTTCCTCATTAATTTTGCTTGTCAGAAGGTCATAAAAGGAGATCACATGACCTTGGGACATTGTAACTGTTATAAGTATGAACCAGTTGCCAAGCATCTGAATTTTGATCATGTGACCAAGGGGATGCTGCAAAGGTTGTAAATGTGAAATATGGTCATAAGTCACTTTTTTCAATGATGTTGTAACTTTGAACGGCCATTAAATGAATTGTTGTAAGTTGAGGATTACCTATATTACACATCCTTCATTTAGCCTACTAAGTGAGCCTTTGCAAACTAAATGTCCAGATAAG
>JANHFK010002724.1:105782-117394 GCA_036250565.1 Sibynophis collaris | reverse complement strand
GGAGAGAGAGAAGACCGGATTGCGAATGCTGCCATCCTCTTCGACATGCTTGAGGCTCCCCTTTTTTTTTCCTCTCCCCCTCTCCCAGCATGTGCGGCGGGGATGGGGGAAGGGAGCGAGGGAGGGTGTCAGCGAGGGAGGAAAGCCCCGTTATGACTGCAGAGTTGGCGCTGGAAATGTGGAACAGGCTGCGGTGCAATCAATGGAGAGCAGCCTCCTCCTGTACGCCACCACCCCCCCACCTTTCATATAGCTAGAGGTATCGGGTGGTGGTGGAAAAGGCGGGATTCGTGACTCAGTCAGAGTATCCAGGTCTCCGAGAGAAGCTGGCACCCTTCTACACCTCTGAAACTCTTTGCTGCATCCATTCGGGGCAAATAGTTGTATTTAACCTATTTCTCAAACAAAGAAGAGGGGGTGGGGGGGGAAGAGGATTGCTTCTGCTTCTATCGTGGGGAAAAAATGTCTTTTCCTCTAGGATGTCTTGTCTATTCTTAGTTATGGCTTTGTATATCTGTGTGTTGTCTTTTTGTTTTTTTTCCTGCAGCTCAGTTCAGTTTTGCATAGGCATACACCGAATGAGCGTGTGGCTTCACGTTAAAGCGGCGGTTGCTTGGGTTTATGACCATCGAAGGCAAAAAATACCAGCCCCCACCCAAAATGCACCGCAGCCAAGTCGGTGGAATGAAGAAATGAGTGTAGCGAGTCAGTAGGGGGCGCGTTCTCAACATTGGGTAAGGCTGCTGCAGAGGGGGGGAGGGGCCCCAGATGCACAGATAGGAGTTGCTACACAGCGCCTTCTATAGGCCTGGGAAAATGGGCCTATCGCTGCAGGCCGAGTTGCTCTTACGAGCTGACAGCAGCATAGGCAAAAAAGGTTTAGTGAGCAAGAGCAATGATTTAAAAAAATCTGGCCCTCTCTTGGAAACTCATGACCAAAGGTGTCATCCTGATGTGGTACCTAAAATCTGTGTCATCCTTGACCCACATTACCTGTCTGAAAATTTTGCTGAAATTCAGTGGAGCTGATCTTCAGTGTCGCTAAAGCTATCTGATACTAGTTTAGAAAATGGAGCTATACTGGATTCCCTAAATCAGAGGCATTAATTCAGGTGGAAGAATGTAAGGTTCAGTGCACACAGAGTGCTTGTCTCTTTTGTAAACCATGATGAGGAAGAGACTGCACTTAAATTTGTTACTGGAGATAAACATATTACTTGTATGGTTGAACCTCATCATGACAATAGAGATAATTAAGGGTTTCTATCATTGTAGTGCTTTTCAATACACAGTGATTTTGTTTGACAGCTACATGTTGCTTAGATAACTGGGTAGCTTAGTAGTTGTTTATTGGGATTTTTTGTGATTACTATCTGATAGAGACTTGTACTTATAGAAAATACTAAAAACTTTAAAATATGTTTTGTGACACAATTTTATTTTCTAAGTGTCAATATTTAGTAGAGAGAATATGTAAAACGGAAAACAGTCAAATTCAGTTTCTTCCTTCAGGAGCTCAACCACCACTTCCTCCATCTGAACAGAAGTGGTCATTTAAGTACATGACTATAGTCATTTAATTGCTAAAATGAAAATTGTGAAATGTGCAGAATTCCTTTACTCATTTTTTTTAAAAAATGACCAAAAATAATGTTTTCATAGGAAATAGAAAATAGTTGCATTGCAACCGGTCAACAACTTATAAGCAATGTCATCAGAGTATCTTAAAGAAATTATAGAATCTTGGGTTCAAAGGTTCATGTTGCTTTTCTGAGTATCACTGGTTTGTGCCATTTTGAGGGAGATTGTAGAGTACCTTGGTAAACTTATTATTTTGGCCATAATTTATAGAACTAGCAGTAATCTAGTTTGTGCATAAGAATTTATACAGGCCTGTTCAGACCACAGACTATCTTAGAAGAAAGTAAGTTGTGTAGCTTACCAAAATGTGTGAATCAGGCCATTGATTCAGGCATATATCTTTAATCCAACTATAAATATGGAAGATTACAGAGCTGCATTAAAAAATACGATGTTGAACATATATGTGAGACCAAATCATCTGAAAGATATTGCTGTATTAGTTATGTGTGAGAGATACCTGTCCAGCTAGTAAAGTATTTCTACTACAACATGTGTATGTGTATTTTGAGTAAATAAGGTTTTGCAAGCATACATGTGTTTCGGCAAACAATGTCAAAATCATATCAAGAAAGTTGTAAAGGAATCTGGAGTTTTCAATATTTGCTATAATAAGATTATCTGTTAAAAACAGATACTATAAACTAACAAAGATATTGCAAAGGAGAAATTGTCAGAGTTCTTATTCTGGGAATGAAGCTTTGTAATTATTGGGAAAGGTAGGCACATAGAATATATTTCTCAAAAAATGTTTGGAACAGAAACAAAAGTTGTAGTATATTTATATGAGTTGAGGTAAGTTTTTGTTATCTCAGTGATAACAGTCTTATCATCCCATGAACAAAGAGAGCTCAGAATTGATTATATGCTTTGCATTTGGAGAGTGGCATATTCAAGTCTTAGCTTTTTCAACTGAAGGATTTCCTGTACTAATTCTAGAAATATATCTGCCTAGAAAGCTCTGCATATTGGAAAGGACATCAGCTAGATGGACAAGTAGCCTGATAAACTTTATTTTTCACATTTCGGTGTGGATAGACTAAACACATTCCATTGTCACGCTGAACCAGAGTTCTGGAGCAAAAATTAACCATGTGCTGGTATACCACTGCTCCATTATTCTGACTGCAATGCAGCCAAAACAAAGTAATTAAAAAAAAAAACCCTGGAATTTCCTTCTATGAATTGTTTAGCAAGATAACTCTACTAATAATTGTGGTTGTTCCCATCTTCACAAGTCAAGAATTGATAGCAATGACTTGTTTTTGCTTTCCAGCTCTGATTTGGTTAGGGGAAGAAAGCAAGAGTTCTTTAGGCATTACACTACCATGTTTCATTTCAGGAGAAATGTAATGAGCATGATCAATCAGCAATGAATCAGCTTGCAACTTGGTTAAGCCAAGCTAAATTCTGAAAAATTGTCACTGGTAGTGGTAATCAGAGATGGATTTCTAGCTCATTCATGTTAGAGATTCAGACTCTAAATCAAGTTTGAATAAAGCACCAAATTATGCTGCAATTAACTTAGACAGATGGAAATAGAAATAGTAGTAAATATTATAGTTGAGCTGTATAAATAGTTATCCAGTCTACCGTTCTACAAGGGTATTATAGTTGGAGTTTCTGGCAAGCTGGACATTATGAGTAGTTGAAAATATCTGTCTGGTTCTCCTGTTTTGTATTAGTAGTTCTCTGGCTTGTTGAACAAAAAGCCAAAATAAATGCTATGTGCTCTAGTGATGTACTTTCATTGTAAGCATTTGGTTCATTTTTCAAAACAAGTACATTACAGGTAGTCCTCAACTTATGACCATAATTGAGCCCAAAATGTCTCTTGCTAAGTGAGTATTAAGTGAATTTTACCTCATGTTATGACTTTTCTTGCCAAACTTGTTAAATAAATTGCTGCAGTTCTTAAGTTAGTAACATGGTTGTTAAGTACATCCGATTTCCTCATTGACATTGCTTGTCAGAAGACTGCTAAAGGTGATCACATGACCCCAGGACATGCAATTATCATAAATATGAGCCAGTTGCCAGGTGTCTGAATTTTGATCACGTGATGATGGGGATGCTGCAATGGTCGTAATTGTGAAAAACGGTCATAAGTCACTTTTTTCAGTGCCATTTTAACTTTGAACAGTCACTAAATGAACTGTTGTAAGTCAAGACTATCTGTATTTCTGATTGAAATGTTTCTTTATGTATATTTCATGGATGATATTACAGATATTTAAGAGAATTTAAGCATACTGTAGAATTCAGGGTCCAACATAATTCCTACCTAATATATGAAAAACAAGGAAAGTGATGTTGAAAGCAATCAGTTGCTGCTTTCCCAGTTTTATTAACGGGATAGGGTAGACTTATAATTAATCAGTTTTTGATGTTTAAATACATTGATTACAATCTTTATTTTTCTTCAGTAGATTTAGATGTTATGTGCTCAGTTGAGGATTGATTCTCACATTTAAATATGTCCTTCTCTTCTATTTATATTAATATGCCAGTCTGCAGCAAAATGTATTAAATATCTGTATTCATGCTCTTGACTGGCTAAAATGAATGTTGATGTTTATAGCTCAACATATGGTTTGAACCTTTAAAATGTTTGGGTGCCAATTTTTGTGTGAACACAGCACATCCCTTCATTCCAAACAGTTGAATAAAAATCGATGAATCTGTATGGATGCATTCATTAGTATTGTTAAATTTATTGGTATTTATCTGCATACAGAAAATAACATGCTTGTACATGAGAAATGATAGTTGATGCTAAAATTCGTCAATTTATGTGCCTTTATAGAATCTGTTTAATGGTCTTGTATCTTCATTTTAACTATTTAAGCTGTTTAAGTACTAATCGAATGTTTCTTTACTGTTGTCATCACAGAACATAAGTATTAACAAAAAAAACATTTTTGTCTGATCCGGTCACTCAGCCTGTGTGTTCTCCTGCATGCTTAATAGAAAATTGCTTAAGTTGGGAGCATGCCATTGTCTGCTCATTATTAGGGATAAGGTTTATGATGATCATTCTTTTGGATGTAATTGGAATAGAAATGCCCTATGAGCTTGATTCCTGCTCGTTGTTATTCTCATAAACAAAGATGGGTCAAACCACAACTTTCTCTCTTACGTTCAGACTTGAAAAATGGTTAAACTTTGAGGATTATTCCTCACTGGAATAAAAAACAGCAATTCTATTTGTGAATTGGTAAGGAAACTGACTTAATAAAATAGGAAACATTTACTAGGGGAAGGTTCAACTTCACTGTTGATTTTTGTTCTTACAAAGCATACTTCTTTAAAAATCATGGTGTCCAAGTTGGCAAAAAAATTTGATTGCAGAAAGTTGTATTTGAAGAATGTATTCCTTTTGCTTCTTAACTTTTCTGGTTGAATGTATTTCTCTCCATCAAGCTCTAGCTTTAATTACATTGAATCTTGAGTGTAGTAGCCTTAAGATTGCTACTATATTTCATTAGATAATTTCTAGTACAATTTTTATAGCTAAATGTGTTAGATTAAAATAACTTTATTTCCTTAATTCCATGCTGGTTTGAATAATGTCAGTTTTAAACTTGTGCAAGAGATACTATTGTTTTGAAAAGGTTCACCCATTCTAGTGGCTATAAAACATGAATATACATAAAATAAACTATACTTTAAAATTTAATAAAGTATCAACGTTCTTAAATAAGTGAGTGACTATAATGCGAAAATTGTCTTCAATATTTCAAGGTTTTATTATTTTTGAATGAAGTATACAATGAAAATTATTGTGAATAGAAAAGAACTGCAGCATCACTATTTAAGGTACAATCCAATCAAAGATAAATTCTTTGAAATTATTTGAATAGCAGAATTAAGCATATATTTAAAATTTTGGAGTAACAGGATGATAACACAAAATGTTGAACTTTTTTCTGTTTGGTTTGCTTGGATTTTGTTTAACTTAAGATACTTTAGTTTCAAACCATGGTTTATAATTCAGCATATTGTATAAAAACATCCAATTATATTTTGCATCACAATTCTATACAAACTTTATTAGAGTTAAAAGTAATTAAAAATGTCCTTTTTCCTGTTCATGTAACAACTTTAGGTTGCTTGCCAGAATGCTTATGGTTTGTACCACAAATTTCTTATTTTTTGAGATTAATGTTTTGCTCTTCAGTTCTAAGTGGCTTTCCAGGTTGACGGTTTTAAGAACTGTATAAAACTATTGATTTGTTATATCTTGTAAACGCTCAAATCATTCCATGTAAAGTAACTGCAGTCACAATTGCCCAAACCAACAAATCTAGCCATTTTGTTGACTAAGTTTGCATATAATACTAAATTTGGATTCATGCATTACAGTAAACTACATAATGAGCAAATCATAATACAAACTATTCCATTAGTATCATTATAAGAAAATTGGAAGAGTGTGATAATGATTTGTCTAAGATAATGCAAGAATAGGATGAGCTTTATTTGCAGTTGTCAAAAACATGTTATAGGCTCATTGCATTATAATCTATACATTTCCTACAGTGGAGTTCTTTCCACCAATCAATATTCTGTAAAACCACTTTCCTCAATTGGTCTTTTTGTAGAATGTAAAATCTTATATTTTAGGCAATTTTCAGTAGTTGACAAATCAAAAATTATTTGCTCTTTACATATCATTCAGGTATCAGATTTATTTAAATTGGTCTACAAGTTATAGTTATTTATGGAATTTATCTGTTTGGGATCAATATGTGTACAATCATGGTTGATAAGTATTAGTCTTCATAGTGGCACTTTCTGATTGCTTGCACACACACAAACACATACACTTGTATATATAGACAAAAAAGGTTGCTTACATGAATGAAAATTATATTCTATTAATCCAAAACTTGATTAGATTTTGAAAAGTCTTAATGTTTTCCATGTTTTATCATTGAGTAAATTGTGTTTTTATAAAATTTGCAAGCATGAATACTGCATTATAAGTCACATTTGTGTAACTATAAGGAAATGGTTAATTCCTTTTATTTTAAGATGTTGACTACATGTCCACTAGGTGGCATTTTAGCTGCTAGTGGAAAATTCCAGAACTTGCCATGAGTGAAGAATATGTGAGTCGAGAAGAAAGAGCAGTTTGCTGGGCTCCAGAACAAATGGAAGAGCTTATGTTAAAAAAATATGGTTTTTATCTTAATGTCTTTCTACAAAGACATTGTCTTTTGATGACCATATGATCCATCAACAATTGCATCTAACTTGAGGTGACCCCCCCCATATTAATATATGCATTATCTGAACAAGGGTGGGGAGGTTTATTCAAGTGCACATCAATTAAGCCCTTAGTGAGAAAAAAACCTTTGTTCCTATGTTTTGCTACTGTTTTTAATAGAAAGATTTCCCGATCATTAATGAAAACTTTAACAGTTTTAGAAATTAAAGTATTCAAACTATAATTTCTTCAAATAAATCTAAAAATCAGTGCATTTAATCTACCTCAAAGAATATTGCCTAAACTGTTAATGAGCTACCACTTAGTAATTCTGGGTCATACAATGAATGATAGTGACCAAGTTACAAACAGGATCAAACTGATAAACAGTTCAGAATGTGTAATCTTTTATCAGTAGTCTAAAAGCATTGATTCTCAAAGTAATTTTCAGTAAAAGCTTATATAGGAATACTACTACTGCTACAAATATCCTAGTTTACATTCTAAATAGTTTTATATACAAGTAAAGATGCAAATTTGTTGAAGCTTACACCTGAAAATGAACTCAAGTGGATTATTATTTGGTGTTTGTTTTCTGATTAAATATTGGGACTGAAAAAGTGTACATGATAGCATTGTGGCAAGAATAACTTAAGTTTCAGTTTGTTTCTCTATAGAGATTCAATTTATTTGTTTTTTTTCCTGGATGATCAACTACTTAAATGTTACAGAACATAATTAATGAATTTAAAAATAATGGCAATTTTGGACAACATGTGTATCTGCTAAATGTACTCTACCATAGTCATATTAAAACCAGGGCTGATTTTTTTTTTGTCACTGTTTTTGAAATAGCGTCCTGTGCAGATTTATGTACGAACGTTGGGTGGCTTTATGATAAAAGGAAATTGAATTTGTATAATGGATAGGAAACCAACAGAAATAACTAAAACATGGTACACCATTTGAATATTGCTGTGAAGGAAACAACATGAATGAGTATATGTATCATTAGGATTTGAGTTTTTTTTACATGGTTGTTTATGAAATCCAGGTCAATATGTTTTTCTCTTTGATTTTCTTTCTAATAATGTATCTTGCCTGAACACCATGAGCAACTGTGGATTCATCTATTTGAAGCTCTGTGTACCACTTCTCGTGGAACTGCCAAGTTAATCTGAATCTATTTTACCCGATGTATTTTTGTTGTGACTTTGTTGGTGAAAAAAAATAATGAACAATTCTCAAAGTATAAGAGGTTGTTTATTGATAAAAGAATATTTTGGTTTGTTCTGCTTTTAGAACAATACCCATGTAATCTTGAATAGTTATAAAAGCCATCTCCTGCAGTATAACTGAGTTACAATATGTGAAAAGTGTTCTGGATACTTATCTATTTGTTTAATTTCACTTTAAAAAAAATGGTGCATTGTAGATTGGACAGTTTGTATAAGTAAAGATGTTTACTTTTTAAAAATTGCATTAAATGTCCTACTGTACTCATGGTTTTGACATCTGGTGTACTCTACCTGATACACCTCACAGAGACTTGCTGTATGTAGGCAGAGAATTATCTCAATTCGGGAAGAGCCAAGAAAATTCTACTGCCTTGGACATTATATAGTAATTGAACAGGCAGTGGAAAGTGGCCCCTAAAATTATCAATTTCTTGCTGCTGCTGATTTGCTCTAGGTTTAGTTTCTGGTTTTTACAGGTAGGGCTGGAAAATTGTCAGCCAAGATTTTCAGCAATACCTTGCCAGATGTACCATTGATTTGACTCAATGTAAGATAGATTTTGTGTTTCTAACTAAGTTTGTGTAATGAAGATTATAAATTAATATTATCAGTTCTCTTTGTATTCACTTTTATTTGCTTTTAGATTGTAAATCTTTTTTATGTTGCTTTGTCTCCCCATCCCTATCATTGCTTTCAACATTGTCCTAGAGCAGGGGTCACCAGCCTTTCGGACCTCAGGGACCACAAAATTCATAATTTAAAATCCCGTGGACCACTAATACAATCTGCTTAATGACCAGATGCGTGAGCATGTGACTGGGTGAGCGTTGCCAAGTCCTCGCCTCCCCACCCAGGCCTCTTAGGGCCCCAACAGGAAGCAGTTGTTGGAGCTAAGCAGCTACTGTGAGAAACAGTTGGCAAAACAGTTCAAATTGGATCTGACCGAGAAGGCTCAACAGAAGCACCTCATTGAGGACTACGAGCATAGGCTTTCCAAGAAGAGGGAAGACCTGCAGGAGTGCAAGGCCAGATACCAGCGCCTAGAGGCTCAGTGGGCTGAGATGGTCAGCCAGTTCCAGGCCATGATGCAGTCCCACTGGAACAAGACCCTCTGGCCACCAGTGGTGCTTCCCTCCAGCCTTTGCCTAAAGCCCCGCACCAGAGACTGAAGCAGACCCCAAGTTGGAATTTCAATTGGGTTTTTAAATAACTGGGGTTTTAGAATAATTGGGGCTTATGGGTTTTAAAGGGTTTTTTTAAAATCGTTTTAACAGGGAACAGTCTAATTTAATTCTTTTAAGTACTTTTAATTCTTGTAATTTATGTGTTTTAATTCGACTGTGAACCGCCCTGAGTCCTTTTAGGAGAAGGGCGGTATAAAAGTTAAATAAAATTAAAATTAAAATTAAATTAAATTGTATAATGGAAGGATATGGAGTGTTCCCATTGATGTATTCCTGTGCCAATTCTTTTAATTTCATCTTCTGCCTCACTACTGCATATGAAGGAGAGGATCTTCATAATGCCTAACATCTAGCTAAACACAGAATAATATTTAGTTAATTAAGCATTCCAGACAATTATAAGGTTAAATCAAACAGAACAATCTCTACTGACTAATAATACATAAAATAAGAGGAGGAGGAAGGCAACATATTTGGCAGGCATGGAAAGGCAAAAGTGGTAATTTTGTGAATTGTATCATTAATAAAATATATCTTATTCTATTTGATGCTGGTTTTGGAAGGTTCCTGTATGGTTATTACATTTTCAAGCATCAGATTTTTTATATACATATAAAAAACTTCTAACAGCTTTACCCGGGGCTAAATTGAGACCTAATATAAAATTCAGAAAGGCTGTGTGGGAACACCATTGAAATATTAACTTCATGTTTTTTTAGGGGACTTAGAATCTATTGAAGAAAAGCCAAAAAGAATTTAATTGTAAGATTTTAGGGAGTCAGAACTATTCCTTTGCTTCTCCAAAGTTTGGGGCTCTCTTAGATAAAGCTGTGGATAGATATTGTACTTATAATTTAATCTCTCTCTTCCATTGCTAGTCTTGAATTTCTGCTCCAATATATTTATCATCAATAGTCCTTTGGAATTTAATATTATAGGACTACAAAGAACCTGTGCCTGGAAGAGAAATCCTTTTATTTTTTACTTATTTATTTGTTCAATTTCTACAGCCACCCATCTCAGTCAATGACTCTAGGCTTCTTACAATTCAAAAATATATACTACAATTGAAGTACTAAAACATTTTAAAACAATAAAAAAATAAGTCCCTTTTTTACAACTCTGTGATCCCTTAATTCAGGGTGGAGTCAGGGCGATTGAATGGAGTGGAGCATTTACTGGCCAGATGCTCTTCCTGACGCCACATGGCGTTCGCAGCAGATATTTATTTCTTTCCTAAAAGTTAAACATCTGCAACTATCTCTCAACCTTCTTAGTGGGAGGAGTGGATTTTCACCACTAGGCCACCATGCTACTCATTAAAAAAAACAGTTTAAAACACTAAATAATAAAAAACTATAGAAATGGGTTTGGATTTGGGTTTGGCTAGTCTAAAGAAAAGAAGAATTGGGCACCCCCAATGATAGCAGTATTCCAGTATTTGAGGGGCTGCCACAAAGAAGAGGGGGTCAAATTATTCTCCAAAGCACAGGAGGGCAGGACAAGAAACAATGGTTGGAAACTAATCAAAGAGAGAAGCAACCTGGAATCAAGGAGAAACTTCCTGAAATCGTGGGCGCTCCATTATTGGATGTTTTTAAGAAGAGTCTAGACATTCACTTATCTGAAATAGTACAGATTCTGCTTGAACAGGGGGCTGGACCAGAAGACCTCCAAGCTCATTCATTCTAATTTCTAAATTACATATAAAAAGCATCCAAATTAAATAAAAATGGCAGTTGAGCTACTTGGCCAGTTAGAAATACAGCCATGAAACAGGGCCCTTAACATCTTTAGTGCCCCATGCTCAGGAACATAGACAGGTTTTTAGGGCCTTATGAAAGGTTAACAGGGTTAGGACCATTCTAATTTCTGATGGGAAGATGTTGCATAGAACAGGGGTCATGGTGGAAAAAGCTTGTCTTCTAATCCCCATCAGCTCACACTCTTTGGCTGACAGGATCTGAGTCTGGTGTTGTTCTGGGTCCAGTGTCGGTTTTCATGGCTGGGACTCGTTTGTTGACTAGGGCTAGTTTCCAGATGTCTGGTAGGTGGGAGATATCGTCATGTTTATTCATGTTGTGGGGGTGTTTCTCTATTTTGATAATTATTCTCTTGTTGAAGTGTTCAGTTATGGAGATTACCATATTTTTTGGCATATAAAACGCACCGGTATATAAGACGCACCTTAATTTTGGGGGCCAAAAACAAGAAAAAAATAATTCTGCTTCTTTGGCCGGAACCGCCTGAAAACAAAGTGACCCCCCCCCCCATTGAAACTGGGAGCAAAGATGGCCAACTTCCATCTTCTTCACTTTGCTAATTGATGTCACACTT
>JANHFK010002724.1:92915-105682 GCA_036250565.1 Sibynophis collaris | reverse complement strand
GGGGAGGGTGAAAACTGCTCCCCCACCCCCCCCCCCGAGGCCAGAAAACGTCTGTTTTCTGACTTCCAGGAGGCCAGAAAGGCCTGAAAATCAACTGCAGCACGCACATGCGTGGTGCAGCTGAGCTGGGCCAGTGCTTGCATGCCTACCGATATGGCTCCGCGTGCCACAGGTTCGCCATCACTGCTCTATACCTTCTAGCATTTGGTTTTTGTGGCATTTCTTTCAGCCACACAATTTTCACTATTTTGTTTATTTACTGTATTTTTATTTGAAAGACTTAAATAGCTACCACATGGTGGCCCTTGAAACATGAATAAATGAAGTGGAGGATAGTTTTTCTTAATATCCTTAGTTAATTTTATATTTGCAGCAATAGAATATGAGCTAGTATCTTAAAAGTTAAACTCTTAAATTCAAAGCTCTGTTTGCAAAAATAAAACGTCTCATGAACTTTGAGGCCATTTATATAATAACATAGTAAATATAATTTGTTACAGAATTTGTATTACGCATACTGTTATTATCTTGAATCAGAATCAACAAATTTAATTAGCCTTTGGGGTTTATAGCTCTTGTTATTATTGGGGGTTCACTGGACTTGGGTCCATTTAGATGAGGTATGACAATTTTTGTAAGGGAAATTTTAACCTTTGATGAAACTTGCTTTAGTTTCCATTGGTTCTTATGCTTTATTGAAACAAAAGATCAATACTCTAATTTTTCACTTTTAGAGCACAGTTTCATTAGTAAATTCAGAGGTGATGCAGAAAGCAGTTTTCATGTTACACTATTTAAATTATTATTTGGGATACTATCTGTCATTTGATAATTGAGTTTGAAAGCTTTAAATTTATGTTTAGTTTCTGAGTTAAAAGCTAAATGGATTTTGATGGCTAATTAACATATTTTTCTTCTGTAGTAACATTTGTGTGTTACTTGGGCTATATCAATCGACTCAATTATAAAGAAGTTTTATTCATAGTGTAAATAAGAGGTATTGTAATCCTTTAACCAATCAGTTAATTGCTAAGATCCAGTAAAAGTGTGTATTACTGTACAGTTTTGAAACTTAAGGACCTGGGAAAGCTTAAACACAGATAAAACAGCCTGGTTCAATTAATGGTTTAAATTGGAATACTTAAGTTTTCAACAACATTAACAGATTAATATAATTAGATCCAATTTATCCTTCCTTTTATATCTTACACTATGTAATAAAGTTGATTTGTATATTAGCTATTTATTATTTTGTAGTTCACTCAGCTAGGAATATTAGGTGTGAATTAGCCCATTTGCTTTCTCAGAAAAAAACAGGAAGAACATAATTCAAAACAAAACTTTTTCTTCTTGCAGCCCCTTATGTTTCTAGAATACCTATTCCTAAGTAACATGTGATATGCCAGGGGGCATAAATTAGCAGAAATCACTCATCACCAGTTCATGCAGGGGCTTTTTTGATTGAAGCTTATGAATGAACTTTGATTCCAATTTTTTTATATTCGTTCTGCTATAGCATGGGTGCACAGTCTGTGGCTCAGGGGCCACATGCGGCCCCTCAAGGCTTTTTGAGCGGCCATGAGATCTCTCCTCAGTCCTCAGTTGGTGCCAACTTTCGGTAAGTAAAAAAAAGTTAGTTTTCAGAATCAATAAGGTGGGAGAGGAGGGTGGCTGGGAGGATCTAAATGTTTTTTTTTTTTTTAAGTTGAGGCTTAAGAAAATTAGTCTTTTACTCTGGATATAGACTTTTTCTATTTTGAACACACACTTTCCTCCTGTCCTCATAAGTAATTGCCCAAATATATAATCCACTTGTGGGATTGTTTTTCTCAAAAAAGAAAGTGTGCACCTGTATGCTGTAGCAAATCTGTAAAACTTTACATATTAAAATCTTTTTTCTCTTTAAATTAATAGTTCCTAAAAATAAGATACTCATTGTTGCCAGCTATAATATGGCTAGTTTGTGGTGCCTCATAGAGGATGTTGTTCAGCTTGTATGTCTCATTCTGATATGATAGTTAGTGAAATGCAAATACATTTAAGATGGATAAGCAGCCTTTGACTTTCCCAGTAATCTTAATTTCCACTGAAGCTAGTTCTGACTGGGTATGTCCTCAATCTTGACTGATGGAAATTGCAGTTCATCAGTCTGGAGGGTCACAAATTCTTACCAGATTTAATAGTCAATAATTCACTTGAACAATTGCTTTACTTTTGACTGTGATAAATTCATTGTGATTGTTTTTATTTCAACTTGTACTTAAATTGGCAATAATTTTAATCTTTGTAAGGATTCCAAGTCAGTATTATGTACAGAGCTTGTCTTCCAGTATTTTGATAAAAAAGCACATTTAGAAATTACTGCTGTGGAATTTTCAGTGTTAATGCAGAACTTCTCCCTAGAGCTGGCACGAGAGATCCAGGAATGGGTAGTAGCTTTATATCTTCTGCATGGAGACTGAGCATGTGATCTTTATTTGCATATCTGGTCACTCCTCCCTCATCTGGTGATTCCCCAGTTCGGCTCAGTCTTCACGCAGAAGAGGTGTATTGGAGAGAGCAGCGCCTTTGGCTTGGATTCTCTAATTGTGAGCTTAACAGAAATATTTTTTCTTCTTTAGTGGATCGCTTTAGCGATCAGACAGCTTTTTGGTCTGCCGACTAGTGTCTTCTTGCCGTCTTCGATCAGCCGAGGTCCCAGCAAGCTGCGGTAAGGGCCTAGAAGTAGGATCCGGCTCCTTGGTGAGTGGAGGCCCAGGCATTCCCGCCAGGAGGGCGGAAGGGGGAGTCGGTCACTGCCCAGCGGCGTCTGGGGCATACTGTAAAGCGCCAGGAGCATGGGGAGTGTGAATTGAGCCGCAGCAGCAGTTACCCATTGCAGGTCTGCATGCCTATAATAAGAGTGGAAGATGGCATCTCGTGTGCACTCCACCAGCCAGAGCCAAAAGTGGGCGGCAAGAGAGCTTGCTCTGTGCCTTCCCTGGTTCTAGGGCTGAGCCCATCTGGACAGAGAGTGGCAGCCAGGGGCTACAACTAGGAGCCATGCAACTGCCTCTAGGAGTACCATAGGCTCCAAAATGGCGGTGAGGTAATGGACTGTTTGAAGGCAGAGGACAAAAAGGCTGAATTGTCCTTATGAAAGGCCCACCAGGCAGCTGCCTGGGCAATTAAGTCTGCCACATCAGCCTGATTTTTCAATAGGGCTTCCTTTCTCTGGCTTCATCAGATACAGAAAAGGATACCCCCAGAGGATGTGAGGATTCATCAGAATATAAACAAGCTGGTGGCTGCAGCTGAGTTTTCAGCAGATGCCACCTTGAATGCGGCCAAGTTTGCATCCAGATCACTAGCCTCTTCAGTAACAACCTGTCGCCTGCTATGGCTGAAGTATTGGCAGGCTGACAATACAAGCAAGTGGAAGTTGGCTTCAGCCCCTTTCACGGGCAATAACTTATTTGGGGAAGCCCTCAACCCCATCCTGCTGGAGACCAAGGGCAGGGGCAAAATCATGCCCTCCCTTTCCCGGAGGGGGGGGACGACAGAAGATACTTTATTTTAGGAGGCAATCCTTTCGTACTCCAGAGTCGGGAGTCAAATACCAACAATTCCAGAGGCCATATTTGGTCAGACAGGAGAACAGACGGAGAGATCCTACTTCCGGGGCCGCCAGCAGTTTCAGAGCAAGCGGCCCTTTCTTGGAGCAGGAAGTCATCCCTATCATCGTTCAAAATGACTGCAGGGCCGTCCCGCATCTGGCAGTCAGCTCAGTCTCCATTTCCATCATTGGTAGGCCACTACATCGGACAGGTGGGTACTCAGCACAGTACGATCAAGTTTGGCTCTGGAATTTCTCTGCCCTCCCCCCAAGTTTTTTATCAGCTGCCCTGTCTCCAGGGATACAGACAAAAGAAGCCTGATGGACTGAGCGATTCAACACCTGCTGGAGATCCAAGCAATTCAACCTGTCCCTCAGGAGGAACAGGGACTGGGTTTTTATAGAGGGTGCCTGTTCAAGGAGCCAGACTGTCTGACTATCATGACGGACACCAGCCTTTATGGTTGGTTGGTCCATTGCCAGTCACAAATCTCATAGGGCCTTTGGCCCCAGGCAGACCTGTCTCACAGTATCAGTTGGCTGGAGTTCAGGGTGGTTTGCCTGGCTCTCAAGAGCTTCAAGGAAGCCATAGTGGGGCAACATGTTTTGCTCTTAACAGACAACGTGACAGTCAAAGCCCATATCAATCACCAAGGGGGAACCCATTCCAGGCCCCCATGGCAGTGGCAGATTGTCTGGGCAAAAGTCATCTGCAGTCCATAAGGACAGAGCACATCTCTGGGGTCCTGAATGTGCAGGCAGATGGTCTCAACTTGGTGACAAGTAGACCATTCAGAGTGGTGTCTGCACTCCTTACTTTTCCAAGAGCTGGCAGTTCGTTACGGGAGGCCGGTCATAGATCTGTTTCCCTCCAGAAAAAGATCACCTTCACCAGGTTCAGATCATGAGGGGCGGAAGAAACAGATGCCCTACGCAGTCCATGGCCTCGGTGGCTTTTATACACATCCCCCCCCGCCTTGATTCCAGCAGTCATCAGGAAGGCCCTCACGGTGAAGGCAGAGGTGATCCTGTTAGCTCCCTACTGGTCCAGGAAACCATGGTTTGCTGACCTGGTCCACCTGTCATTGAGACCACCCTGGAGAATACCTTGCCAGAGGACCTGATCCATCCAGAGTCTCAGTGGCTCCAACTGACCCCCTGCCGCTTGAATGGAGGTCCCTGAGATGGGAGAATCTCTCTCTCAGAGTCATCCAAGCATCCAGACAACAGTCCACGGACAGGATATATAATGCGACCTGGAAGGCATTTTGCTCCTGGTGCACTAGATCAGGGTCCGATCCCTGAGAGGTTTCTGTGGCGCAGATCCTGGAGTTTCTCCAGGAGGGATTAGACAAAGGGTTAACACCCAACACCATCTGGAGACAGATAGCAGTGCTGTCTTCGATTTTATCATGTGGAAGTTTACAGTCACTTACTAACCATCCCACAATGTGCAGATTCCTCAGGGGTGCCTCCAACTTGAACCTACCAGTGGTTCACAGGTATCCCACCTAGGATCTAACTAAGGTTTTACAGGTCCTCATGGAGAGTCCCTTTGACCCATTAAGATCAGCCAGTCTACGTTTCCTCCTAGTAGCTATTACATCGGCCAGGAGGATTTTGGAGCTGGTGGATCTTTCAGTGAGACAAGACCTCTATATCTTCCACCTAGACAGGGTACGTTTGGACCCTTCTTTCATTCCTAAAGTCAGTTCATGGTTTCATAGGGCCCAGGAGTTGATCTTGCCCAACTTCTGCCCGGGCCCGAGACATCCCCTAGAGCAGAGATGGCATTAGCTGGATGTTAGAAGGGCCCTCGGTATCTACATCAAATGCATGTCTTCCTTCAGGAAGACGGAAACATTGTTTATCTCCTTTCAACCATCTACACTAGGACAGTCACTCCTTCAATGGTGGATTGTTAGATTAGAGCTTGCATTGCCAAGGCATACGAGGTTCAGGACCTACCAACATCTAGGCACATGTGCATTCCACTAGGAGAGCAGCCACAACAGTGGCGTGGGCGACTCAGGCCTCTATTGAGGAAGTGTGTCGTGCAGCTGCCTGGTCCTCCCAATCTCCATTTATTCAGCACTATAAGTTGGACTCCTCTGCCTCCATGGAGGTGGCCTTTGGGAGGCGAGTCCTCCAAAGGGTTCATAGTGTCAGCGGGTACTTAGGACCAGACTACTCCCACCTGTAGGGGACAGGTCAGCTTTGGTATGTCCCATTCCTGGATGCTCTCGTGCCAGCTCTAGGGAGAATGGGCGTTGGTCATACCTAAATGCCATTTCTAGTAGAGCTGGTAGAGAGCATCCATTCCCACCCTTACTAACGTCTGGTCCGTGGGGGGCTCCTATTTTACAGGACACAAATCTATTCATCGCTGTTCTTTCACCAAACTGGGGAATCACCAGACGAGGGAGGAGTGACCAGATATGCAAATAAAGATCCCGCACTCAGTCTCCATGCAGAAGATATAGAGCTACTACCCATTCCTGGATGCTATCAGCTCTACTAGAAATGGCGTTCGGGTAGGACCAACGCCCAATCTATCTGTTTTATAGAGCATGCCTCCCCACAGTTTGAATGTGCAGATTTCAGAACTCCAAAGCAGATTTAGAAATAGGTACCAAATAAGCAGTATCCATTTGAACAACATGGAATGCTATTGGTATAAATGATTCGCTTCTTGAAATTCAATATTGTTGTATTGTAACCATGAAAATATATAAATAAAACAGCTTCTGTAATAGAAAATATTTTAAATATCTCTGCATCTTAAAATGTATATTCAGGAAATAACCTTTTGTATAATAAATTAATCTCTAATATTTAGGAGTACCGGCAATTCTCAAGTTACAACCATTCATTCAGGGTTACAATTATTCATTCGTTCAGTAACCATTCAAAATTAGGAAAGCATTGAATGAATCGTATTTATGATGGATCAGGATGCCTAATCAAGATTTATGAGGTTGCAGGATGCCACAATCACAGGATTTTGATTTCTAACCATCCCTGCTGGCTTCCTATGAGGAGGAAATGGGACAGCTGGTAGTCATGTGACATACTTTGTGACCATGTGACTTAGTGATAGCACTAAGTAAGCCAAGAACTATTTGTACATCCTCCAAGTGATTTACAAGCTGAATTAGAGCTCCTCTCTAAGGGAGATAAGTGATTTATAAATAGGAAGTAATAAATAACAAAATTGCTACAAAAAAACAAACAAAAAAAAACAACATAGCAAAAGCAGCATCTATTATCAATTTCCATTTGATGATAGAAAGTAGAGGCCAGCATACTACTAAAGAAAGATCCGGAAGTATGTTATGTGTTAGTAGCATCTTGTCCATTCAGTTTTTACCTTTTGTATGACACACTCACACACACACAATCTGCACTACAGCATTGTACATTCAGACAACCATTTTTTTCCTACTCAACCTCCCCATTTGCCTTAAAAAAAATACTTTCCCCCCCTCCTTTTGCCAGCCATTTTGCCAAATGCTAAAGCTTTATTATGTCTGCCTTCTGGTGCTTCTGTCTTACATAAGTTTAAGAGGGAATGCTGAATGTCCTTTATTGGAGGCTGAGAATGAAAATGTCTGCTGTTACTTGGCCTAGATAAATGACAAGAGAGGGAAAGAATGCTAGACCTTCTGGCTGGCTGGTTGTCTGCCCCATACCTGTGGAAAACAGCTTCCTTGCATGATCAAGCATTTTGACGGTGTGACTTGAAAGGCTATCTACCCAGGTGTACACTCATTGCCTGAGCTTAGGACTTGTAGAGAGGCTTTTAGCTAAGAATGTGTGACTCTTATATTTTCTGTGTTTTTTCAGATGCTAACAGAGGAAAGGAGATGAGGAAAATATTTGGACTGCTTGTTAATTATTTAAGAGATAGCGAGTGAGGAATGAAAAACAGCTGGAGAGTGAACACTGAACTAATGACTAGCAAGGGAGATATGATGCTCATCTGAACTCCGAAGCAGCAAAGAATGCGTCATCATCTCCAATGCATCCACAGAGCAAGATAACATTGCATTATTTGTGGACAGAGTTAAATCAGATCCATCCTGATTTTAACTCTGTTGTTAAGTTAGGTCTGGACTTTCTTGTTACTTTGGATTCTTTATGGCTTTTAGATCTTAAGGATATGGCTAGAGAATGGAGGGCTACTACTTAGTTACTTAACCCTTGCGTTTCGTGCCATATTAAAACTTCACTTGACGCAGAGAATGCATGCCTCTTTGCTGGATGGAAATATATTACTGAGACTACTAATAGGAATTCTATTGAAGAAAGCCTTCCTTTGACCCAGAAAATCTCTTATGATTTTGGCCATTCTCAATGGTAGCCTCTAAATATATCTAAATTATGCTGATTTTCTAGATTTATTTCAACTATGATTTTATGCAAGATAATGTTATTGAAACTGTGTCGATTATCTTAATAGATGATCTCTGTATGTAGAACTAGAAAGAGCAGACTGTGGCCATATTTTCCTGAGCCTTTCAACAACTTTCTGTACTCAACTCACCTTGATTAGCAACGGAAATTTTATGCTCAATTGCAGTCGTAAGTTGAGGGCTACCTGATGTACTATGTACTGTTTCATACCTTATCAGGTATTGGTAAGGATACCTGGATAAAAATCGATGATTAAAGAAAAAAAAAATTTAAAAATCAAATCTGATTTTATTTTTATCAAATTTATTTTAATAAAATGCTTTTATTATTTATCTATCTAAAGATGGTTGTCTATTTAAGATACATTAGTGATTTAGTTTATTCAGCATGAAATGGAGCTTAGTTATGTAGCATGAAGCTGTATATTTACAATAATGGGACTGTTGGTGTGTCAACAGGGTCAGAAGAGGAGCCGCTGCAGGACACAGATGACAATTTCTCTTAAAAATATGATTTAAATCGACTTGATGTACCTTACGTATTGAGTGTTTTCAAACTCTTAAGCAATTGGAATGTTTCATAAAGTATCCCATAAAATTTAAGAAACTGAAGTAATAGCTAAGGACATCTTACTTCATTGAAACTAAAACTAGCTATACACAAGTTTCAAATAGCCTATATTTCATCTTTGAATTTGGACACTTTCTCCAGTTTGAAGGAACATTTTTTATTTTTGCACACAATCGCATTTTATGTATTTTATTCAATTTATACAATCACCCATTTCACATACGTGATTGTGGGTGACTCACAAGTAACAATGATTTAAAAAAAAACAAATTTAAACAAATTAACCAAAAACCATGATGCTATGCTATGATGCCATCTTTCATTTTTGTAAAAATAACATTTGTTTAAACACTTCGATTATTCGAAGTGGTTTTAAAAATACATATAGTAGATTTTTTTCTTCCAAAAATGATATCAATGCACAAAACACATAGTAAATGTCCATAAGGAGTTTCTTTGTATTATTATACACCGTATTTTTCAGCATATAAGACGCACCTTTTTACCCCCAAAAAGAGGCTCAAAATTTGGGTGCATCTTATATGCCAAAGGTAACCATGCCCACCCCCTAGCCCTCACCCTTCGGACATTTTTGGGCCCCACGTGTGCGCGCTTTGCAGCTGTCCACTGTGTCCAAGCATGCACTGCGGCCAGGACCGGGTTGGGATTGCGGGCGTGACCCTGCCAGCAGCCTCCTTGCCTTCGTCGTGCGGCAGCTCCTGTTCCGCTCCGCACACTGCCCGCTCATCCTTCTTAGGGCTGTGACGCTTCCTCCCTTGCTGCTTGGCCTCCGAGCCCAAAGAAGGATGTGCGAGCAGTGCGCTGTGTCTGGGCAACCAAGGGTGACTGCCCCGCGCCCCGGCTGTGATCGCCCTTAGTTGCCCGGACAAGCCGCTCCGCGCCCTTGTCCTTCCTTGGGCTCGAAGAAGGACAAGTGGGTGGCGTGCGGAGCGCCAGAGCTTCCCTGCGCCCCGTCCGCCATCACTCTTGTTTGCCCAGACAAGGCTGTTTGGAAGCAGCCGAAAATCCCCACCCCAGCATTCTAACTGCTTTCGCCCCGATCTCCCAGGGTGCAGAGACTGAAATCATTGCGCCTCATGAAAACGTGGGGGCGGCGATTTTCGGCCGCTTCCAAACAGCATTCTAACTGCTTTTGCCGCCAATCTCCCAGCGTGCAGAGATCGAAAATGCAATGCTTGTTTGGAAGTGTCTGGAAGTGGCCAAAAATCACTGCCCCCGCGTTTTCATGGGGTGCAATGCTTTCAGTCTCTGTATACTGCTGCCCATCTCTCAGCGAGCTGTGTTAACATGAGGGCGGACACGTGGCGGCGGTGCTTTTCAGTCGGCTTTAAGCAGCAGAAGCAGTTGGTGTTTTCAGGTGGCTCCAAGCAGCACACTAACATCTTGCTGCCCATCTCTCAGCGAGTTGTGTTAACATGAGGGCGGACGCGCTTTTCAGGTGGCTTTAAGCAGCAGAAGCGGTTGGTGTTTTCGGGTGGCTCCAAGCAGCACACTAATCGCTTCTGCTGCCCATCTCTCAGCAAGCTGTGTTAACATGAGGGCGGACATGCGGCGGCAGTGCTTTTCGGGTGGCTTTAAGCAGCAGAAGTGGTTGGTGTTTTTGGGCGGCTCCAAGCAACACACTAACCGCTTCTGCTGCCCATCTCTCTGCGTGCCAGGAGCAGAAGCTGACCGCCTCCTACCCAGGCTGCCCAAGAAAGGGCAGACCAGTTGGCGAGCCCCCACGCCTCTTGTGCAGAAGCACCTGCCAAACAAGTCCTGAACCTCGAGCCTCCCTCGCTGCAAGAAAGCCAGGCCCCCAAACCCATTCTGGTAGGCAGAGGCAGAATTCTTTTTTTCTTGTTTTTGACCCCCAAAATTATGGTGCGTTTTATATGCCGAAAAATATGGTATATTGGTGCATTTGTCAAGAATGGTAAATACTTTATACTTTAATGGCCGTCTTCAATTTTTATTACTACTTGAAGCCCCTGAAGGTGGGTTCTGTGGCAGAGGTTGAATAGTCTACATTCAATTCTTTGAAGGCTTAGCATCTATGTGATTTACTTTGCTGGTTGGGAAGGTGTAAGAAATTGTACTACCAATATTCTGTTATTTTGTGCTGGGTTTCAGAGAAAGGGATCTAGAGGCCAGAAAATTATAGATTGAAATTCACACTTTGTCTTCTCCAAACTTGTTCAATATTGTTCCTTTTGATTGGCAGCTACTCTTTATTATCCCAGGCACTACCACCAGAGAGATTCTATAATTAGGGATGTCTAGGTTAAAATACAACTTTTCATAAAATACATGTTCTGTCAGCGAACATAGGGAGTACAGATGGCTTAAAGAAAAAATGCCATTTTTCCTGAAAGGGGTAGTGAATATAGTTTTGTTTTAATGAATCAAAATTTATAATGTTACTGGAGCTTTTTTTAATGTGCTGCAGAGAGGTGTGAAGCAGAGTTTTGAGACAAAATATTTGCTTGTATATTTTTGGATCTAGGAAACTTTACAAAAGTTAGCTTGTCTTTATGTAACATTTTGCTATCTCAAGAATAATACTTCAACTTCATATTATTTTCCGTGGTTTTTCTATAAGTTGTACCTAAATATGAGCCAGTTATACTACAATGTGCTACAGACTATACATAAAGAAATGACACAAATGCAAAAAATAGATATGCTCTTGGATCTTGGATCTACCTAGTCACTTGCGTTGACTTGTTCACAGGCTTTTGCCACAATTATTTTATTTGCTTAATATTAATGTTTGCAAATTTTAGTATTTCCAGCCAGAAAATACTGCTCATCCCTATTTGTTCTTCCTTTCCATCTTGGATATTCTATTTTCCATCCTTTCTTATTTTCTTCGTTAAAAATCTACCATAACATTGTTTACTTTAGCTGCTGTAGGTAAACTGTTGATAAGGATATTCTAAATTAAATGACCAACATTTTGAGTGAAACCTTAAAAAAATTATTTTCATAATTAATACTGATTCAACATAACTTAACAAAATACAGTCATAATGTAATGTTATCCAATTATTTCCCAATAATTTGGTTTTCTCCCCTTCATATTAGCTGTTGTTTAAGCTTTTTAAATCTATAATGAAGAGAATTCATTTCAAAATATGTCTCCTGAGTTTTTCGTTCGGTAAAATGGACCTTATTTCTAGTGTTTCCACGTTCTGTTGGATCATTCTCTTTTTTGCTAAATGTCACCCCACATTATTATGCACAGTCCTTTTGATGGCAGACCAATGTTTCATTCTGATTCATTCCTGTAGGCATTAATGGTACTTCCTACCAGAAGTCATAAGATTAAGAAACTACAGAAGAGGAAGTTGCATGAATAGAAAGGCTCCAGGAATTCATTGCCTTCAACAGCTCCAAAGGGGTAGGTATCTGATTTTTTATATATCTGGATCTGAATTCAGGTTCTTATTGAGATAAATACTTGATAAGGTAGAGATCGCTGATCCAGGAGGATGATTTCCAAAAGAAAATTGTGAGTATTGTTGAGGCTGTGATCCATGAACTGAAACCCGGTACATTTTGCACATTATCAAATGAACATCTTTGTAGTATAATTACATATTGATTTTACTCGCAGTATCACTCATTTCCCTGTCTCCACTTCCAGTATTAACTGGTCACTGAGCCATTGAAATATTTCTTACAGAAATGTGAAAAAGAAAAATCCCCTTTGCTGTTCCTTTTAAAGGGAAAAAGTGGTCAACATTACAAAGGTAAACAGTGATAACTTCCTTCTCCCGTTTTCTCATCTTTAATTTTTTTGCCGTAATCATTTGAGCCTCTGTAGTTTTTACTATTTTTTTGTTTAGGGATACAATGTATGAGATTTAATTAGCCCCTCCTTTGCCTGATCTTTCCACCCCTTTACAGAGCAAAGAAATTGGATTTCAAGAGAATAAGGTTTTTTTTTCTATTCTGCACATTGAGAGCAATATAATCATGCCAGCAATGGGAAAGAGTATGGCAAAGAAAAGACTACCTAGAGAAACTACTTGCAACACAGGGTGAGGGGTGTGGTGGTGGGGTGGTGGTGAAGAGAGAGAAACATTTACTGACTGCAATGGCATTCACATAACATAGAGATGTTGAAAGGGTCATAAATGGATATAAGGTTATTTTTTCATTATCACACTTTGAAGTGAAT
>JANHFK010002723.1:33446-49401 GCA_036250565.1 Sibynophis collaris | reverse complement strand
ACTTCCTCTCAAATGGAGCAGAGAGCCTATTAAGCAGCCTTCAAAAGGTACATGTGAGCTTTTTGAGCTTTAAACAGCCCTAGCAGCTCAAAAATGTCCGTTTTGGAGGGTGCCTTTGCAAAGAAAAACTTCTTTCCAAATGGACTTTTTTGAGCTTTAAACAGAAAAGCCTCCCTAGCAGCTCAAAAAAGCCCATTTTGGAGGGTGCCTTTGCAAAGAAAAACTCCTTTCTAAATGAACCTTTTTGAGCTTTAGGAGGCTGCAAATATTCCGAAAAATATGGTAATATAATTCAGCAATGAATAAAAGAACAGATCAGCAGACTAAATTAAATAGATCTGTACAACAATTCTATTGTTAAAGTATTAGATAAGAAAGCCACATGTTCTCAGTGTCTTAAGAGTACACAATTTTCTCCACGGTAGGAAAGAAACGTTAATGAAAAAAACATGTTGAGTTTTCATATTTTTACTTGCTTTAAAGAGTCAGTACTATATATATGGAAAGCCTTTCTATTGCATAAGGAGAACAAAAAGCATTCCTCACTTAATTTGTGTGCTGATTGTAGTTAGGTTTGTTTTTGTTCTCAACTTATCCAAAGAAATTCCAGTTAAATTTTGCTCTGCAATTATTTGCCTCAGTTCTAGAGTGAAGCAGTGTCTCAGGCTTTTATGGGAAACTAAAAGACAAGTGGGAAAACAATATAAAATAAGAGATGGGAGAACTGTGATTGATTTAAGTTTGCAATGTTGGGTTGTGTGTATATTTTACTAAAAAAAAAAACCAGGAAGAGCAATAATCCCATCAAATAGTTTGGAACCTGGCATTTTCTTTCAGCCTAAACCTGCCTAACAGCATTGTTGGGATAAATTAGGGAAGTGTGGTTGAATGTAATCTGGAGTCTCAAGAGGGAGGGGCTGCTTCACAGAGGGCAAAAAGACCTCTGGTAGGCAGAAAAAGAGCAAGGACAGACCCTCCCAAACAGTTCACAGAGTATATCTATAGTTATGCAGATAGTATTAGTCTGGCAAGATGTCAGGCTGCACAAAACAAGAATTATGACTTATTTCTGAGCAACTTCTTTATTGTTGTTTGCCTACAGACAGATTTTTGCCAGAATAAAATGACTATCTGCATAACTATAGATATACTCTATGAGTTGCAAGGGAGGGTCCTCTTCCTTCCTACTAGATATTCCAAGCTCCACTGTCTCCTTGCTCACTGAGATAGCCCTTCCCTCATGGACTCCAGACTATGTTCAATCATAGAAACAGTTGAGATTGTAGATAAGTACTGTATGTTTCATATCTTATGTCACTTTGCAGTTGAATACTGTCTGAAGGAAATTGAACTTTTATCTTTCTACTACAAAATAATGAACTATCTTGAATGAACTTATAAACTCTACTTTTTCTGCATCTTAATGTTTAGAACAGTTTAATAATCACATTTGTTTTTAAATAATGTCAAATGCTCAGAAATGAAACTAAAGGTCAAGGTATACTTCCTGATCTCTTTTCCTATTTTGTGTTTGCTAGAGTTAAGTGGAACACACATTTTATACCTTCCATTTTTAAGACAACGTATTCTCAATTACTTCAGCAACAAGTGCATGTAATGATAGCTAATTATGGCTTATTTGTACAGTGTTTCATCTAGCAAAATGTGTCTATCATATGGAATTTGCTCAATGAAGTGATTACCTTGGTTACAAACCTCTTGTTCTTTTATTGTTTTTTATGATCTCCCCCTGGCACAGGGATCAATCCATACAAACTCCCTCTGCCAGTTGGCAGTTTAACCAATATAATTTCTAAGAGTGGCTTGTTGTGTTTGGGGAGCTAATGGAGACATCTAAGAATTTATAGTGCAATCTATTTGGAAGAAAGTATCATACGTTATGTACAACATTAATTGGTCTGTGCAGTCTAGTTTTCTGGCAAAACAAATCTGGAGGCAGCACCCCGATGCCTCATCCCTTATATAAAATTATGACCTGAGGGCTATGGATTTAAAAGGCTGAGAAAGCTTTACATTTAAAATCTCATGCATATTAGCACTGCAGGAGATTTATATGGATTTCATGATCAGAGTACTTTAAAAACATGCCATTCCTGTCATGTTTTCGCCCTTTTAGATAAAGTATATTCACCAAAGTGTATAATTTGACAACATTTAGGCTTTTTGAGAAACTTAGCATAAAATACATTTGTCCTGGGTAGAGAGTTGCTCTAAAGTTGCAACAATGACTCATTTAAGTCCCTATGTCCCAAACATTTAATTTACTGTATTTTTCAGTGTATAAGATGCACTTCCCACCCCCAAAAGTGGGTGGAAATGTCTGAGTCTTATAGAGCAAATGTTGCCGAAGCCCCGCCCACCTGCCGCCCTCACCCTTTGGCCTCTACCTCTCCGCAGTTTGCCTCCTTGCAGCAAACAGTCTGGTCAGCTTCAGCACAGCCTGATTTAGCACGAGCAGCTGATTGGCGGTTGGATCTGCCTCCCGGAATACCACCAATCAGCTGTTCCAGGCTGCGGGAATCGCCACCGCTTCCGCACACCCCATTTTTGGCCTCCGTGCATTCCATTTATAGCCTGTTCTCAGTGGTGGTGGCAGGGATTCCTGCTTCCTGAAAGGGGCAAAAATGGGATGTGCAGAGGCCAAAAACCCGATGCATGGAAGCCAAAAAAGGCATGCGTAGGTGGTGATGGGCGGTGACAATCCCTGCAGCCTAGAACAGCTGATAGGCGGTATTCTGGGAGGCAGATCCAACCGCCAATTAGCTGCTCATGTTAAATCAGGCTGTGCTGAAGCTGCAAGGAGGCAGAGGCAGATTTTTTTCCCCCTTTTCCTCTCCAAAAGCGAAGGTGTGCCTTATAGTCCAGAGCATCTTATAGTCGAAAAATATGGTACTTCACTGCTTTCCGAGCTCAGTTAAAATGTTTTCTTTCTTTTCTTGCTGTATTTTATACATGGCATAGTTTTGGGTTTTTAAATTCTGAAAAATTCTCTCCTTTTTGTGTTCATAATTTAAACAACTTCAGAATGTTTCAACAGCTACCCAGATAATGATTGCATGTAACTATTACACATAATTGAGAAATGTAGTATAAAAAAAGTGACTAAATTGTCATATGAAAGGAGCATCTGTAATTGCCAAAATTTGGTTCTCTGATTCTTCATTTCACTAACAAGACAATGCAAAAACCTGGTTTGTAATTGATGTGCTTTATCATATTTAATACAGATAGCTATCGACCTACAATCATTCATTTAACAACTGTTCAAAGTTACGATGGTGCTGCACTGACAAAAAGTGACTTATGACCAGTTCTTGCACTTTAGACCATTTCAGTGTTGCATGGTCACGTAATCAAAATTTGAAGGCTTGGCAACGGCCAGGTATTTATGACAGTTGCAGTGTCCTAGGGTCACGTGATCAGCATTTGCAACCTTCTTAGGACGCTTCTGACAAGCAGAGTCGGTGGAGGAAGCTGAATTTGTTTAATGACTGTGGATCAACCACAACAAAATAGGTGATTCAATTGGGCACAGCTCACTTAACATATATATCGCTCCGTGATGGACGTTCTGGTTCCATTATGGTACAGTAATAAAGTAAGACTAACTGTACCTGTAAAGGAAATGGCTGTAATTTGGATTATGTTACAATATTAGCATTTATTAGTTATGTTGTAATGGAAGTACCGGCCCAAGGCTAGGCTGCTTAATTGGAATGGAAATAGCCACAGAATACCAAAACAGCTGGCTAATTTGGGATGTCAAACCATTTCCATACTGCTTCCTGGATAAATGTATTCATGGTATTATCTGAAACGGAGTTTTGTTTTAGGAGTCATAACTTTATACAGGTGTTCCTTGACTTACAACAGTTGATCTAGTGACCGTTCAAAGTTACAGTGGCATTGAAAAAAGTGGCTTATGACCGTTTTTCACACTTATGACCGCTGCAACATCCCCATGGTCATGATATCAACATTTGAATGCTTCACAACAGATTCATATTTATGACAGTTGCAGTGTCCCTGGGTCATGTGATCACCTTTTGCGACCTTTTAAGCAAAGTCAATGGAGGAACCAAATTCACTTAACTGTGTTACTAACTTAAACAACCAGTGATTCGATGTGGCAAGAAAGGTTGTAAAATGGGGCAAATTCACTTAACAACTGTTTCACTTAGCAACAGAAATGTTGGACTCAATTATGGTCGAGGACTATCCGTATATAACATCCTAACAGTAATGCAATGTGGCGGTGTAGTGAAAAGGCCATCCATTCATTTATTGATTACTGATCTTTAGCTTTATAAATAAAGCCTGAAGAGCACTTACAGCATCAAATCTAAGCACATGGGTTTACACCCTTCTTATGAAGGTATAGCTATGTATCTCCAGGCTGCAACAAGTGGAAGCTGCTGTTTCTACTTCATACATGATGCCTTATCTGGAGGTGTGAGGTGAGTTGACACAAGGTGTTTTCCATATCACCATTGCTCACTGTCCTTGCCATTCAATTAGTCTGTGCAAGAAGTGAACATATTCTTGGTTGAAAACCATGCTTATGAGTCCTTTGCACACTAATGCTGGTGAATGACAAAATGTGGCATTGAACGCAGAGCCTAGCACCCTAGGGATGTTTCCATAAAATTGTGATCCAGAAATACACATTTGTATAACCTGAATGGGGAATCTGACCTAGATGCTATAGAACTGCAGTTCCTTACAGGCACTCTCTTTGCATAATTCTGAACAGTGCTGGGGCAGTGATGCTTGTGCCTTTGAAGAACATTTGAAGGACACCAGATAAAAAGGCTGCCTTCAATTATAATTCCTCTTTAGAGATTGGTAAACATGATGCAGTAATTACGATGCTGGACAAGAAGGGTTCAACTCCACCCCTGGACGCAGAAACTCACTGGGTGATGCTAATCTAGTTCATTTCTTCTCATTCAGATCTATCTCACAAGGTTGTGTCGTCTGAAAAACACATAGTATACATTGGATTAACAATAAAACCAACCACTGTTTTCCTTATCAAATGACTCCACCTGGAATTAGTGCTGAAGATGATGACTACTTTGTTTTGAAAACGGGATAGGGATTAAAATTTCCAAAACGTGGCTGGAATATTAGTTCTTCATTTTTGATATTTGTTTGCAGTCTCTGTTGGCAATTTTTTTCTTCAATGCAGTCTGTATCTTCATCTTAAGTACCTATGTAGGCCCAGCAGAGAAGACCAGGGAAGAACTTTGGATGTAAATGGTTTTATGCCTCTCTCTTTTCAGATAATACTGTGTATTCACAGTCACTAAAAATGGTTACCCAACCCTGGGGTGTGTGACTTAGATTTCAGTCTCAAAGTCCTAACCTGATGTCAGAAGTGTTAGTAAACTTACTGAGAGGTTAAGTTAAACTGCTGAAGGCTATTAAAATGGTTGGCAATCTTGGGTTTTTCATCCTTTATAACAGTTACATAGAAGTTACGGATGGTGGAGAAAGATCAGGCCAGTAATCTGCCTTTACAGTTAATTCTGCTTTCTGATCTAAGGGCGTCCACTTCTCTTTATGTTGCCAAATTCTATTATGCTGCCAGTAAGATAAAATTCAAGTTGCCTAATCCCATCACTCAGTATTACTGTACAGTTACTATACCTAATTTAAACAATATTGAATAAAGATGGGTAGATATTTATTTTATTTCAATCTATTTCTATCTTAGAATTTTAATTTGTCTTAATTTCTAGACAGTTTTCTGTGTTTTTTTAGTTCTATGTATAGCTTTCAGTGATATGAGTAGAGTAATATTTTGTGTTATTCTGCTAGCTTGTGTTTTGTTTGGTCTTCCTTTTTACTTTTGAACAGTTTAATTGTTTTCCATATTCGTCTTTGACTGGAATAAAGTTTGATTTACAGGCAAAGGTCTATCTTGGAGGACCATCTTCAACACTATTCATACCAACAAGGGGATCATCTCAATATTTCCGCATATTAGACGTTGCATGTTATAAATAAGTTCTGTATGGATCATCACATACTCATATCTTTTAATAATGTAATACTTGATCAACTTCTACATTTTTGATGTTATTTACTGATTTTAACTTTAAGGTGTATAAATGCCAAAGATGCACATCAGCTACAACCATCTGCCTGCAGTAATAAGCTGCTTACAAATGTCTGTCAAGCTCTCATCTAGAAATTCATTCTTCTGCCATCTAGACTTCATTTCCCATTATCCCCAACTAACATAGGCAAAATAAGCATTGTAGTCCAAGAGCACCAAGCTACATTCTCCTGCTCTAGGCAACCCATAATTCAGATTAGCCCTTAGTTATCTGCTTAAACAAGATCCAGCACAACCAGTGTTTTTGGATCCTGGGTTGGGAGAAACAATTCCTATTTTTAGAAGTGTTCTTACAGCCAATTATGTACTGTACAACTGTCTCATGCTTAGCCATGTGGTGGATGACGGCATCAGTCACAAAACATTTTTTTCTAAAATGGGTTGTAGGCATTAGGGGGAAAAGCAAACCGTTGTGCAAAGCTCTTAGTCAACAGCTTTATGGTATGTGAAGGGTCAGCAGGCTTCTGAATACAACTGTTTCTTAAACGGACAGGCCTATTCTTAGAATCTTTATTCTTCCAGCCAAACTGCAGGGAGTTCCCCATGCTATGAACTGTAAAATTATCCCCATAGTGCTTGGTCTTGGCAATTTTCTCAGGAGTGGTCCTATTTCTGCTCTCTTCCACCCCATTTTAAAACCACTTTTATTACAGACTCTTCCCTGACATTAAAACACACACACACACACACAAAGGAAAGGTGAATGTCTATAGAGATTCTCGATCATCCATGTCATGGTTGTCCCGAAGGTGTTTTTTTCAAAAGGCAACTGTACTTCCTTGTTTTTTGGGTTTTTTAAAAAAAATACTTCTCGCTTCTCATCCAACAAGTTTCTTCAGTTCTGACTTCAGAACTTCTTGGATGAGCAGCCAAACTCTTCAAGGAAACCCCAAGTCTTTTGAAAAAGCACCTTTGGAACAAAAGGAAAGCTGAGTTAATAAAGAGGGAGCCTTTGGCTTTCTTTTCATGCTCTGCCTTGAAGGGGGTGAAAGTGGAGTCTACAACCTGGATGGAACCCTAGGACTGGCTCCGGCCCCGCAAAGCGCTGTGTTCTGAAGACTACCCGAAGAAACGTGTTGACAACCCTTCCTTCCTTCCTTCCTTCCCCAGCCTGCTCTACCCTGGCCAAGGGGCGGAGCTTCGGAGGCCGCCTGGCATCACCCAGGACAAATCCGCATGGCGGGGAAACTGACCCGAGACTCCGCCCCCTCCTTTCAAGCCACGCCCCCATTGTCCGGCGTTCGTCCGCCCACCCTCAACCGCCGCCGCGTCTGTCAGTAGCCGCGGCGGCCGTGGCGGTGAGGAGACGGCGAGGCCTGCTGCTCGGGCTCTCGTGACCCGGGTGAGGCGGGGAGAAGGCGCTTTTAACTGGGGCCGGGAGGCTAATCTGGCGCCGGAGAGAGAAAAATAAAGACTGGGGGCTGGGGGGCGGGCGGTAGAAGCGGGGGAAATTATACCTCCGGGTTGGCGCTTTCAGACGTTCGAGAGGGATGCGTGTTGGAAGGGATGCGGGTCTCCACTGCCTGGGCGGGGAAGGTCGGGGCAGGTCATGTGGGGTAAGCGACCTTGGCGGGTGGGATGGAGGTCCCGGGAGATGCTTGTCAGGGGCAAAATGCTGAGTAAAGGAGGTGTGTGTGTGTGTGTGTTGTACAAAACCAGCTCTTTCCTGGGACCATTCCACAGATTCCTTTTGGTTTTCCTTGCGGTTTCCCTCCTTTCTTTATGAATGCCTGTCAATGAATTGCCCAGGCATAAAGGAGATGCCTCTGGATTTACTCAGCGTTGTAATTGTTCACATTTAATTCTTGCCTTTTGGGGTGGGCGGAGCTCAGGGGCGCCCACCTGGGGACCCCACCCCTTTCATGGGTCCTGAGAGGTGGGCAGAGGACCGGAACCCAGGTCTTTTCCAAATCTGCCCAGGTTTGGATTTCCAAGGCTGGCTATCTAGAACGGGAGGAGATAAATGGGGCTGGGGGCAGGGAGACCCCTGGAGAGAAGGGGCTCCCCGCTGGCTTCCCAACTGCTTCATTTCTTTACCGAAAAGTCATGGGTCATCCAGTAAGCAAAGGCTTGGTTGTAGACGCGACCTCTGGAGAAGCTCCTCAGAAGCTGATGGATCAGATGCAGGAGAAAAAGTGGAACTGTATTTAGCAAAGATGGGCAATGAGACCTTGAATGGGGCTTTAGTACCATCAACAATGGCTGAGAGTGGGCACATGCCAACGTGACAGAAGGACGTTTCTTCCAGCTCCTTCTCCAGGCTGAATCCATCACATTGTGTGCTGTCACTGCTGAGCACAATGTCTGATGAAGCTGGAAGCAAGAACTGTAAAATGTCCACATTTTCCATATTTATCCACATTTATCATAGGGCTGTTGCCAGCAAAAGCCTACCCTTGAATGGAACTGGGAAATTGGTGTTTCACTTATGTTGCAAACTGTAAATGTGTCGATTATATGAATGATCCACAAGGTTAGCATAGTGTCTGTAAATCACATCCTGCTTTTTCATAAAGACCTGGAGTTTGGGTACCGTAAGTACTATAGCTCATAGCAAAGTGATATGGCAGAGGTAGTTCAAAAACTCTGGAGGACCCTGCAGAAATAACAATCATTATTTAATTTAAGCATAATCTAGAGTGGCAAAAAATAAAAATTGAATTAGTGAGGCAGTTGCACAGTTAGAAATGTAACATTTCCAGAAATGAGATGTAATGAGTACTGTCTCCTCCTCCTTAAAAAAGAATACACATTTTGGGAAGGAAAAAAAATGAAATCTGTCCACTCCTGAATTTTTAACAGCTTTACAGAGTTAGCTACTTTGTTACTTTATAAAGTATGTTATTTGTAATTGAGTTGCTTCCCAAAGTTGTTTGTTATGTAAACTTTGAACTCTGAAAGCTTGAGTTATTTGTACATTATTTTTTGTAACAAATGAAGTTATAAGTTTCTAAACTCTAAAGCATGTGGTATCTTTTAATTTTGTTTCTTCAGGAGAAGCAGGCAAATAAATGAACAGAAAACAAGAAAATTAATACTAATCATTAATTTTCAGAAAAAGAGCAGACAGAAATTATGAAAGACATTTTTTGGCACATGAACCATTGTTTAATCAGATCAGCTTGCCTACAAATAAACTGGGTGGTGCCAAAATTCAATTCAATCAATAGATATTTTTGTTCACCTTTTTTTAAAATGGGCACTGGGGTAATTGTGGAATTCTTAGGTGTTAAATTTTATAATATTCCTTGTTGAGGGAAATATATCAAGATGTATAGTCCACATGTATGTGAAATGAGTATCAAAGTCATTTTTGATTGAATGGTTGCTAAGCATAAAGTGTTCTTCCATGTTCTTATAAAACCCAATTTATGTGCTGATCTTGTGCATATTTGAAAATACAATCTAGCGAACCTCAGAAGCAACTTTTTTGTGTAGGATTGCATTGTTAGCTTAGTTTCAACAAAGGTATGTGAATTAGACTCATGGGTGCAACCAGTTGCGCTAAAATTACATATGTTTGCTCATTCCAGCCTTGCTGAGGTGGTCTTATTTATTTATTTATTTATTATTTATTAGATTTATATGCCGCCCTTCTCCGGAGACTCAGGGCGGCTTACAATGCGCTAAGCATTATCTATATATTTGTAGATGGTTGCAGGGGCTTTTTAAAAAGTGAGTCATCTGCAGTTGCTGTTGGTTCATTTGCAACGTTTTAGTATTATTTCTTTTTCATTTTTGACAAAAAAAAAAACTATTGTCCCTTTTCACAAAAAATAAATCATAAGTTTTTAGTGAAATTTGAGTGAAATATGAATTCAGTTTTTAACATTATATTTTCTTGGCTTGTTTGCTTCGTTTTCATGTTTGTACTAGGCGGTACAATGTCCACAACAGAGCAACAATCAACAGAGGTCTCTCCATCTTCTAATTCAAATTCATCTACTTACTACGAAGCTGTAGAAGCAGAAGCAGCCAATAAATATGAACCTGTTTCTCCTCACTGGTTTTACTGCAGGACAGTAGATTCCAGAGAGAAATGGATTCCCTTCAGTGAACAAGATTCAGAGAAGTTGGAAACAGCTTATCAGTCTAGTAAGTAGAAATATGATGCTCCCCCCCAAAAAAAAAGTTCTAATTTTTATGCAGTTAATTCTGCATTTTAATCATGTCTGTTGCAGGGTGATGTGATTTAATTCTCAGTTCCATTCTGTTGGGGGAAAATATCTAAAGCAAAAGCTTAGCACTCTCTACATCTTGTTGAATTCTAGTTCTTTTCTGTTGAGAAACTCTTGACTAGGCAAGAAGGAGGAGGTCAAGCCTTGAGTCCTTGCAGCCACAAAATACATAAGCCTGACCCTTTCCAAATTCCATGAATCTTTGTGTGATTGTCCCCAGGGAAAGCCAAGTAGTCTGGAGAGATTCTTGTAGTATAGTGGGACACAATGAAGTTGTTGATTTGGACCTTTTACAAGTGGGTCTGGTTGCACTGTAGCTTTACACAGTGTGGCCAGTGATCATGAGTGATGGCAACTAAAGTCCATCAATAACTGGTAACTATCTTCTCTACCTGTGCAGAATCCATGTCTTTCCTGTATCACAAATGTGTGAAAATAAATAAACACCAGTTAGGAGATACAGATATTCTCAGGCTAGATCAGCCATAATTTAAACTGGAAATCTACAGTATATTGTATATAAAATTAGAGTTTCCAGGGCATAAGGAAAAGATGAGATGAGTGGACAAGTCCAACTATAGGCCACAATGGAGGGACAAGACATCTGCCGCTTGCCTTCTGATGTATTTTTTGTAAATATTATCCAGTGTATTTATTTTCCCATCTAGGTAATGTGTCTTCTAAAAAAAATAATATGGTTGTCAACTATATGAATTTTGACTTGCAGATTCTCCACACACCCACATCTTTGTATTTGGTTTCAGCCTTTTTCTTTTAACAAAGCCCTATTGTTAGGAAACAACTAGTTTCATGATAACCCTTGTGTTCTGTAGGCAAGCATTGCAAGGAGCTGATTGTGCCAACCGAAGGGGGCCGGTATGACGTCCACTTAAAGAAGAGGGTGCGCTATGCTGTTTACTGGGAAGAAGATGAATCGGAAGTAAGACGCTGTACTTGGTTTTATAAGGGCGAAAAAGACAACAGATACATTCCATATCCTGAAAACTTCAGTGAGCAGTTAGAGGTAACGTTGATTAAGAACATGATCTTGATTGCATCACTTTTATTTCTGGCAAATCTTTCTAATTTCCTTGGGAATGCCCTTCACACTGTACAGGAGCTGATCATGGGGGACATTGTGACCAGGATCTCTTATGTAATTTGGAAATATAAATATCAATCAAGAAATTTCCATTATACTTATAGTGCTGCGTGGACTAGTTCTCTCTGTGATACTTTCCCAGTTTAAATTCATCATGCCACATATTCTCACTTCCCTGGAAAGAAAATATTTCTTCCACAGAACAAGGGGTAAGAGCTGTCATATCTATTTATTTTGCTAAGTGGAGTAGCAATAGCAATGCCACTTAGACTTATATACTACTTCAGCATATTGCCCCCAGCAGTCTGGGTCCTCCTTTTACCGACCTGAGAAGGATGGAAGGCTGTAACCTTGAACCGGTCAGGATCAAACTCCTGGCAGTGAGCAGAGTTAGCCTGCAATACTGCATTCTAACCATGCCACCAACATGGCTCTCTAGTGAGTAAATAACTGGGCATCACTAAATCAACAAAAGTGCTATCCTGAACCAAATCAGGATCCCTCCAAGGACTGTTTTTTTAAATTCTAAAATATTTTACTGATTTTTTTGGTTTTGGAGGCCACATTCATGAATCAGCTGTTTTGAATCCTTGGTCATTCAGCTCTTTTTTGATTCAAAAGGGACTGAGCAGGCCCTTTCAAATAGAAATATTTGGATTGCATGCGAGCTGCCTCTTCAGCAGTCCTCTCCATCACCTTAGGGCAGTTGGATCCTCTTCCTTAGTTATTAGTAGCTTCACTTCTCTTTGTTTTATGACCAAGTTGACTTGGTATCATCTGCAAATGCCAATTAAAAAAGATCAGTCTTGACTTTGCAAGATACCTTGCTCTTCTCCTTTGCTTTTTAGAACCTAACATATGCTGACCATCACTTTGCAAGGAACAATGTGTGGCTTACTTGATAGTCCTATCTATCTGAGGGTGGCTCATATTCCAATTTCTTGCTGCATTATGTTCTTTGAGTCCCTTTTTCCTTACAAAGTACCTGCTTCATTCTGGATATTTGTTTGAAAATGAGGGCAAGTCTACCCAAGTCCTTTGAGAGGGAAATTACATTTTAGGACAAATTCATTGTGGTGAATTTAGTTGATAACTGTAGGTAACAGTAAGAGTTACCTTTTTTTCTCTGTTAATCCTCACCTAGTTATATATTATTCCTAGACACTAATTTGTTTGTATTCTGGATGAGCATCATAGTTTCAGAAATGCTTATATTACCTCCATCAGCTGAGTTTGAACAGAAACATTTGTTTGATTGTAGACAGTACATTTGTAGTATGTTCCAGTTGCAAATTGAAAGCATGTAAATCTAACTAGTGGATTCCGATGTATAATGATATGAAGCTGAACCAAAAACCTTAAGTCTTATATTTTGGGACTCAAAATATAAATTGCTTCCAAAGTAATTAAAGTGGAATCAAGCCATTTGAAACAGTAATCCATACAAACAAAAAAAGAAGTAATAATTTCACTACAGAGAATTCTTATGATTAGTGAAGAAGAATATCTTGTTATGTCTAAACATGCATATGGTGGAAAACATGCAGCAATTTGTCCTCTTGGTTTTTTAAAATTGTAGTCTTGTTGAAAGAAAGACCATATTAGAGAGCACTGCAGTGGAAAACAAGGATTAGTTTCCTTCCCTTCCCTTTCCTTCCCTTCCCATCCTATCCCGTCTGTAGACATCTTCTATTTGACCTGTGAATGTAGAGAGGATGATACTGACAGTCATTTGCAACACTTTTGGCTGTATGTAACTCTGAGTAACTAAAAACTACTAAAAGAGTAGTCAACTCTGAGTAAAATCTACATAGAGTTAGATTTTTATAATGTAAAAGTAAAAAATATGTTGACTCTCAAAGTATTCTATTTTGGTTTCCTTTGAAGGACACTTATATGATTTGTGTGACCTTAGACGAATGGAAAAAGAAATTGGAATCTCCAAACAGAGAAGTAATCATATTACATAACCCAAAGGTATGGTAAAGTTGATGGTTTTCTCTTCCCAAGAAACATGTTGCTTGTTCTTAATAATTTGAATTGTATTAAGGAAACTTCTGGAAGTTTCCATAATACAACACAAGCTTTTGTGTGCCCAAGGAATAGCTCTGCGGTGGGAGGGGAGAACTTTCCTGTGCATAGGCCAAGAGATATTTTATTTCCTTTAGGAAACATCTCTTAATGGTCTGTGATGTTGCCCAAGGTCATAGGTTTTCCAGTTGGAGTTAACAAGCTTAGAAATGCATGTTAGAATTACATCTGGCAGTTTATAGAGGTGTAAGAAAAGTGAAAGGAAAGAGTTTTATGTACACATCGTTGAGCACTAGTATGAGGTCTTGTATGAGGTCTTGTACCTTCAACATTAAATTCAAATTAAATTAAAAAAATAAATTGAAATGTGTGATAAATTGGAGTGAGATGTTATCTTGCTCAGCATATGTACAGTATATTTCCTTATATTTTCCTGTATTAAGGATATTGAGCAGGGAGAGCTATTATATGGGGCATGTTAGGAGAAGATAAATATGCTCCATTTTTAAAGGTTAACTTAGTTATCAAAGTGTTTTGCTAGATTCTAGGAAAAAAGTTGGCAACCTATGGTACTCAAATGTGCTGCCTGAGCTATACAGGTAGTCCTCAACTTACAACATTTAGTTACTGTTCAAAGTTACAGAAGCACTGTAAAAAGTGAGTTATGACCATTTTTCACACTTATGACCGTTGCAGGATCCCAATGATGTGATCAAAATTCAGACACATATTTATGACGATTGCTATTTCCTGGGGTCAACCCCTTTTGTGACCCTCTGACAAGTAAAGTCAGTGGCGGAATCCAGAGTCACTTAGCAACCATGTTACTAACTTAACAACTGCAACGATTCACTTTCCAAGTGCGACAAGAAAGGTCATATCATAGGGCAAAGTTCACTTAACAACTGTTTCACTTAGCAACAGAAATTTTGGTCTGAATTGTAGCTGTAAGTGGAGGACTACTTGTACTCCTGACAGTTATAATTGCTCCCATCCCCAGGGACATGACCAACTGGGACGGATGCTAGGAAGTGTAATTCAGTAACGTCTGGATTGCTATAACTTGCCTACTGTAACCTAGTAGGACAAGAGTAAAGAGGATGCTTTTTCTCCTAAGGATCCTCAAGTCAGCTGAGGTTGCTTTCTTTCCAAGAGCCGAGGTTGGTTTCTATTAAACTTTGAGCTTTTTTGATTGTGACTCAATGAGTGTGGAATGCTGTGGCTCTCTCAAGTGGTTTCTTTCCATTGCTCTTTAGTCTCATTTTGGAGACCAGCAAAAATGTATATTTTTTAGCTCTGCCAGGCTTTGGAAAATGACTGGGAGGCAGAAGTTCTGTTTACTGTTTTTAAATGGATTTAAGAAATATTTGAATAAATGTAGCTGTTTCATAACCTGCCCTTGGAACACTCTCAATTGCCTCTCTGCAGTGCTACAAAAATCAAAGCACAACATAATCAGTAGCAGGAGGCCGTTAGGATTTTCTTTAGTTTATTTGCTTAGTTACAGAGACCTTTATTAATGCTTTTCTCCATTTTGTTATCAGATTAGTTGATCTGATTTGTTTTTCTTGTTTTCCTTCAAGTTAATGGTACATTACCAACCAGTAGCAGTCACAGACGACTGGGGTGTGAGTCCTGCAGAACAAGGCCGGCCAAGGACTGTGAAGAGAGGAGTGGACAATATATCTGTTGAAATCCCTCATGGTGGATAATTATTTTCATCTTTGTTTGGAACACACTTTCATTGTTTAATATGCTTTTGCTCAAGGAGTGCTCAGAGATTATTTCTTAACATAAATTAGAAATGAGACTAAAACATTAAGAAAGTATTACGTATTTTTAGAAAATTATTCTGAGCAAGATTTTTAAGAGTAAAGAGAAGAGAACAGGAAAGGAACAGGAACAGCAGAATCTGTATAACTGTTTATTTTTAGACTGTCTTATGTTAAAGTATATTTACACATATATTATGGCTGTTTTACTATTATCCTTCTCATCTTTATACTACCTTCTCTTCTTGATGTCATTATTATGACAATTATTAGAAGGGGAACTCATCAAATTTGCAGATGACACTAAGTTGGCAGGAATAGCCAACACCCCAGAAGACAAGCTCAGGATCTAAAAAGATCTTGACAAACTTAAACAATGGGCCCTATCCAGTAGTGGGTTCCTACTGGTTTGCTCCAGATCCTTTAACGGAGCATCCAGGATCACAGCTAACCATCCTGTGCAGGAGGCTGAAGAAGACCCAATCTCTGCTTCTCCTAGCAAGGTGGTGTGAACACGAGAAGAGAATGTGCTCCCCCAAAGACCAAAGTTTGAAAGCCACTCACTTGTTCCTCTGCTTGATGATCTCTGGATGACTCCTGTGAAGGGACACCGCCTCTCTCCTTCCTCTGCTAACCCTCCTGGGAACCTTTATAACCTGGCCAGTCAGAGAGGAAGGTGTCCTATTGCGAGCTTCAAAAACTAGGTGGAATCTCAGAAATTACGTTC
>JANHFK010002723.1:7233-19504 GCA_036250565.1 Sibynophis collaris | reverse complement strand
GGAATGGAGATTTTGCAGTATCTTTCCCCTGCCACGCCCACCAAGCCACACCACACCCACCAAGCCACACCCACAGATCGATAGTAAAAAAATTTGGATTTCACCACTAATGCATAGGAACACATTTTGTGTTGCTTTGCAGCTGTTTTTGGCTCAGGCTTCCCATTTACAAAACTCCCATTGCAATAAAGGTTTGGGTTAATAATGCAGAATGAATATGTTGATACAGTGGGTTATATTTGAGTGATTCTGAGTAGCCTAAGGGCCTCCTTGGTACCAGTTAAGGGCTCCTTCTGCTCTGTTGAGTGAAGAGAGAGCTAATGGCCTCTGGACTCACTTGGGCAGTTTCCAGAATTGGGCACAGAACACTGTAACTCTAACTGCAATTGCCATCTAAGTACTTGTGGGTAAGAGTCACCGCTTTTTTTTTAATATTGTCTGAAGAAAGCTCCTTTGAGAAGATGCAGAGGTCTTCAAACCTGGCAACCTTAAGACTTGTGGATTTCAGCTCCCAGGATTCTGGCTGAGGAGCTCAACCCCCATGGCTGGATGAGAAATGCTGGGAGTTGAAGTCCACGAGTCTTAAAATTTGCCAGGTTTGGAGATGCCTATAAGACTGAGCTGTCACCATTGCCTTAGGCAGGAAAATTAAGGCTGGTTGTAGCTTAACTGGCCTATTCACTGACTGCAAGTGTGTTGATTGAGTTTTCTTCCGTATGAATAGAGGAGAAACCAGAGGAACCAACCACATCAGCAAAAGAGGATCCGCCTCCAGTTAATGTGGGGCTGTTGAATGGGGGCCATCGCATTGACTACGTGCTTCAAGAGAAACCCATTGAAAGCTTTAACGAATATTTATTTGCACTGCAAGGCCATTTATGCTACTGGTAAGCTCTGCTTAGGGGGCTAATCCTGATCTGGGGCCCAATAGCTTTGCTGGATGGGGGCTGTCATCAAATGCCCTTGACCAAAGATATTGATCTGGTCTTCCAGTTAGCATGCAGGTTTGGGAAGGACACACACAAAGCCAGGAAGGAAGAGAGGATACCAGCCTAGAAATCTAGATCAGCCAACTCAACCTTCCAGCCAGTTTGCCCTCTCATCTGAATTGTCATGCAAGGTGGCAGTTGAAGAAGACTGTATTGTCTGTCATCTTCTCCATCATTTCTGTTTTTCTCCAACTATTTTATGTATCTTCCTTTGTATTGTATTGTTTTAATTGGACGTTAACACTTACACCCAGTCTTCACTGTTTTCACATTTAGTTTCAAATTGTATAAAGTTGGGAAAAACATGATGTCCTGAATTGAATTTAGCTAATTATATGCTTTACAGCTAGGATTCTAAGTATGTGGAAAAATATATACATCAGAAATTTGCCGGTGTATAATCAATCATGAATAGCTGTTATTTCTTTCTTTTTCCTTTTTTCTATCCCTTCTTCTAGGGAGTCAGAAGACACAGTATTATTGTTGTTGAAAGAGATTTATCAAACAAAGGGCATCAGCATGGATCAGCCCCCTTTGTAGAGACAAACTGACCAGCTGCACAACTGTGGATACCAAATATGTAAGTATTTGTTTTTCTGATTTGGGGCTAGTTGGCTCTGGCTACCATTTGAGAAAAAGACAAAAAGCAACTGAAAATTTAGAAATTATCCTGCTGTGTATATTGTATCCCTTCTATAATGTTTTCCTTAAATCAGATCTTCTTCAAGATCAGCTGCCTTCAATGAAAAGCTCACCTAACACAGCTGATGTACCATATTGTTTCTTTTTGTTTTACAGATGTCCTGTGTCACCTTCCTCCTCTTTTGTTTGATGTGCCCAGCATGCTTCCTCCTCAGTCTGGAACTCTGGAAAATTCAGTCTCCTATTCAGGGATGGTAGTGAGCATTGAGATCCTGTCTGATTCCTGGTATATTCAGGCCCTTGTGAATTAACCGATCTGCATTTTCTGTCTACAGCCAGTGTGTCTTTAGATCCGGTGCAATACCAGTTGTGTCACCTTCAGTTTATGCACTAGTCAAGACTTGAAATTGGTGCTAGAATTCCACATCTTGTCTCCATTAGAAAAACCTCAAGAGGAGTGATGGGCAGTGAAGGATTTTGACTTTTAGAAGCACTTCTTCTGAGGCCATACAGTGTTCAGCATTACATGTCAGATTGTTTGTGGAGAGTTCATTTTTGTTTTGTTATCTTATTGCTGCTGCTGATTTACTCAAGAAAAGGCTCAAGGTCAAAGCGAAAAGCTGGGCAAGCCAAGTCCCATTCTTCTCTGAAATAAGCATGACAATGGTGACGATGGACGATGATGCCAGCAGTAGCAATCATATCACTCTATTTTTCTAAAGCAGGGAAAGGGTATAACTACTTACCTGGGAAGAAACTGGCAAAGCTTGTAAATTTGATCTTGTTCACAATGATCAGAATATGGATGAGTGATTCCTCTCCCTTATTATAATGTAAACACTGTTGTAGAAGCTGTGTGTTTACATTCTGACGTGGGAGGTGCCAAACTTCATACAGGCAGCAGTTTGATACACCCTTGTTTCAATGCATGCAGTTGGGTTCTTGAAAGCATCTGAAGAATGAGGTCATATTCTAGAAACCTCAACCAAGAGTCATTGGAAAGCAGATTGTTTCTTCAAGCACCAGATGAGGGCAGCTCTACTGGCAGTTTTACTTGGGAGCTCTCAGGGTGATTGGCTAACCATTCAGAGAGAGTTCACATTGCTGGTTTAGTCTGCCAGAGTGTAAATTCAATGCATGACTCAACATAATATTGGCTGGCTAGTTGTGGAACACACCTATGATTTCATGGTGTATGTATGTTGGGCCCTGCAACTGTTGCATGACCTATTCTTTTTTGTCACAAAGTGGTCAATTGCTTTTAACTTGCCTCACATTCTGCAAAACTTTTCAAGAAAGTCTTGGCCAAGGGAGCAGCAAGCAGCATGTTTACAAGTGGGATGTGATCACGCTGTCGCTACACTGTTCACTTTGTCTATTCCAATTCTGTGCCGGATACTTAGTTGTTCTTGTTATGTTTGCACTGTTATTGCATCATTGAATTTCCCAGCCTCTCATGCTACACTTGTGGCTGAACAAAATGCCATTTGACATGACCAAATTCTCAATTGGAGTATCAATAGGAAAAGTCAAGTAGGTGGAAGTTAATGCACTTTGTAAAATATTACCAATTTTTTTTTTTTAAAGTTATTTAACCTTTTTCCAGCAGCTGTCTGCCTTTGGTGAATTTATTGATCTTTGCAAGGAGAACCCTGACTAACTGTTAGGCCTCTTTATCTCTCATTCTAATAAGCACAGTTGTTAAATCATTAGGATTGACCTCTCATACAGTAATCTCAGTGATCCCAAGTGGTTTCATCTTGTTAAGGCAGTAAGATCATCATCCATAAATTGGCTGTTCATCGGCTGTTCAAATGAGATTTAAGGATGTGTAGGATTAATCTCACAATGCGACCACAGATACCTTAAAATAATACCCGAGTGCTGTTATGTTGCACAAATTTGGTTATTCTGTAAAATTTTGCAATTGTTATACCTATTTATGGTAGAAAAATGTTTCGCCCTAGATTGTGTCTACTAGCAATTTGCTGTATGGTATCAATAGTATAAAAAAACCAAAAATTTCTGATGTTAGAATGGCAATTTCCCATGAAAACAGCGGCATCCAATGACCCTAAGATTAAAAACAAAGTATGTGGGTAATGACATGGATAAACTGAACTTTGGGTCTTTTTCCAGCTAAGGAAATACCTTTGAAAAATGGGAATTTGTTATAGTTGGATAAATGCACAAAACTGCAAGCTGAGTACTAATTAAGGGTCCAAGAGGTAACAAATTAGTTACGAATGATAAAACACTGATCCATTGCATAGAAATTCCACCATAATCAACAAAATGTATTGTGGTGTGAGTATTGATGGGAATTAAATAAGACACTAAAAAATTGCTTTCTTTTAGGAAAGTTCTTACCTGTTTATCTTTAACCAAGAGTGGAAAATGTATTGACTGTAAGAACTCCTAAACCCTTTTGGGGATATCTGAATATTGTCCATTATTGTTAGGTTTAGGAAGGGGCATGATGGCTCAGCGGTTAAAACACACTGAGCTTGTCAGTTGGAGAGCTAACAATCCAGGCTCAAGACCTGAGATCCATGCAACAGCTCCCGTTCCTTGCCCCAGCTCCTGCCAACCTAGCAGTTCTAAAGTATGTAAATACAAGTAGATAAATAAGTACCACTTTGGTGGGAAGGTAACAGCATTCTGTGGGCCTCAGCATATAGTCATTATGGCCATATGACCACAGGAATGTCTTTGGACAACACTGGCTCCCTCCGCCAAGAAACAGAGATGAGCACTGTGCTCTAAAGTTTGATACGAACTGATGGACATATTTATTTTTTAGTGGTTTAGGAACAGCAGTGGTGTGAAGCTATAGTTTAACTGATTAAAAATTCCCCCATAAGAAGCAAAGCTAAAAATGGAAGTGTGTAGTCTTATGAACTTTGAGTCATCACACTATTTTGAATCGATACCAATTTGCATTGCTGAGAATCAAGATTTTTGCAGAGCAGTGCAATGGTAGAGGATTCAAAACTAAAAATATTGCCATAAATATAGAAAAAGTGCACAAGTCTTGAGTGAACTGCAAAGGAGGCACCCTGCAGAACAAATTATTATGCAATTAATATAATTAGTCTTCTAGATTTAATTGACTCCTTAAATAATACACCTGAGTGGCAAATGTTGGAGTCGCCAGATTCCTTTGTAATTATTAAGAGGTAGCAGGAAAACAGCCAATGCATGTGTCTGGATTTAGGACATCTCCCTTTATACCTGTTTCAGTACATGTCGATCTCCTTGGTAAATGGTTGAGCTACTGCTGTGTTTTGAAAAAGGCTGGTGTTGCACAAAATCATTGAATCCTGAAAGAATATAATTCACTACCACCACCACCATGCTACTATTTTAAAGCAGAATTTTGGGGAGGAAACTATTAAAATTGTACCCATCTGTCTTTGGATGGAGAGGAATGGATCCTGGGCATCATGGGAAAAGACGTCAGACCTCTCCTGTAATACATAGGTCAAAACTGCACACTAACTGACATCATGTGACATCAATTTATAGGCATTTAAACTCAAGAGTGATGCCTGGCATTACAATGAGGAAATGGACCAGAGACTCCTTTTTTGTTGCTCCATTGTGATCGGATGAGGAATGGTTCAATATTGCCAGGAATGAATTGGCCACAAAAAAATAAATCGTCCCAAACTGTGCAATTTTGCTGTCTTGGAAAATACTCACTCTCTTGACTACATATGCGTGATGAAGGGGAAGAGGCAGAGGCCCTGAGTTTCAATCAGGCTGGTATACTTTGAACAATGATGCTTCTCCCCCTACCTCCTCCTGGCCTTTGAGCAAAGCAAAACATGGATGATTAAGCTCCCTTTCCCCCCTCAAGTCTGCAAATACGCAGAAATGAAACCCCTGAGTCCTTCTTCATACATCTAGGTTGAAACCAGAAATTGTCAGCTTTTGCCTCTCTGGAGAAGATAGCCTGGATACATGCTGCAGCGGCTGGTGGCATTTGGGGTCCGTCAGTGAAGGGTAATGCTGTCTGTAGCAGAGATACGCAAAGGTGAAACCCATTCCAGAGCCAACCAGCACATCTTAAAAAGAACAAAAGAATAAGAAAATCAGTATCTAATATATCATCGGATATCAACCCATGCTAAGCTTTGGTAGCCAGAAATGTTTTTGTGCAGGGGCCATGCCACCGAGGAAGGCAGAGCTGGCTGTGATTTTTCACAGTGCTAAGAGGCTGGGTGATTTGGTTTTGAAATTGATTTATCCTCTTGTAGGGTTTGGACGGTGTAGTAGCTCAGCGGTTAAGACGCTGGGCTTGTCAGCTGGAAAGCTGGCAGCCCAGATTCAAGACCCGAGCGCCACGCAACCGGGTGAGCTTCCATCCTCACCCCAGCTTTTGCTAATCTAGCAGTTCAGAAGTATGCAAATGTGAATCGATAAATGGGTACCACTTCAGTGGGAAGGTAACAGCACTCCATGAGGTCATGCTGGCCACATGACTGCGGAAATGCCTTTGGACAGTGCTGGCTCAATGGCCTTGACTCATTTTAGGGTTTATATGCTACTCCCATCTCAAACAGTCATAAAATTTGGGTCATTAAGATTTGTCATGTGGTCAGAGGATGCACTGAAATTTGCTATAAAATGACAACCGAGGGGAGGAATGGCCTGAGTCCATCAAGGGTTTTTGGTAGAAAAAGAAGATTCTACTCCCTCTTTTCCTTTCTTTAGGAAAAAGTTAGTTGTACAAACTAAGACTTCAAAGCCATTGGCACCTCCACCAAAGCCCAGACTTCAAAAACAGTTTCATCATATGACAGAAAGGGAAGGTTATTAGCTACCCCACGGGAGAATGGCCCTGTGACTCTTATTCTATTTGAATTAAATAGAGATGTACTGAGTTTCTTTTGTTTACCCATTCCTTGCAAGTTTCCTACAATCATGAAACTCAAAAACATGGCTCTCACCCAAAATATAAGCAGTCTTGGGCTTTTGACCAATGGGGCAATGAAACAGACTTGTAATAGAAAAAACCATCCTTCCCACATACATACACACCCTTTTCCCTCACCTTGCCAGTGATGTTTGTAATCACATGTACGGGACAAGGCAATGAGCATGGCAATGAAGAGGGGTCCCAAGAAGGCGCAGAGGCGCCAGGATTGGCCTCGACCACCAGGTGCAAAGCAATGCAGCTTCCCTGCAATGTAGAAGGAGCCAAAAGCAAGCCCGGCAAAGGCAACTGGAAAACAGAAAAGATCCCTTATGAGATCCAACAATGCAAATGGCTATCACTATCTGTAGCTAGAAATACAAGGGATCCCAAGGAAGAAATCACCGCTTTTCTCAGAAAGAAATGTGGAATAGACATAGATATGGGAGAACAGGTAGCAGAACCTGGGGCGGAGTAAAAAGACGGATCAGCCTAAAATCCCTACAGTAGTCACAAACAAATTAAATCCAACCTCCCTTGAATTTTGTTGACCCTTATTTAGCTCCTAGCAGATTCCTGTGTGTAGGCATGATCAGCTGGCAATAAATCTGTTTAATTGGATCTTCCCATGTGGGCCTGAGCTTTGATGCCTGACAACAATGCTGTTTAGAGCAACCCTATACCAAAAAGAAAGTCACATCCTTTCAGCTACTCCTAAGTGATGCAACACTGCTCCTCCCAAACAAGCAAACAAAACGATTAACATAAATTAAAAAGAAAAGAATGGGAGTTGAACACAGTAATTGAAGGAAATGAGAGATTTATCAATTTTGCAGTGAGTAAATTGCAATTAGGTCCAATATCTTCTGACCACAATAGATACAGTGCACTTTTCTGCTGGTGCCAATTGAAATATTTTGCAATTAAGAGGATTTATCAATTCTATTCTCCAGGAATGGCAGATTGGGCAAACCAGGATACTTCTGATTGTTTCAATGTTAGAATCAGACCAACTAAAATGATCAATCTTGGAAGGGAATGTTTTGTTCTTTTCATACAATTCTATAGAAGGAAAGGAAAGGATGTACTGAATTAAATACAATTTATTGTCAGATCAGGCAAACAGGACTACAACCATGATTGTTTTTCAGTGTTAAGGCAATTAAAAAAGGGGGGAACCATATATAGCCCTAACAATGTTGGAACCTGTCCTCCATCCTTGCCCAGCTAGCTGAGAGGGAATACATACATACATTCCTTACTTAATAAAACACTTTTGGCTTGGTTAAAAAAACAACCCATAAACATGCAATGAAAGATGCCACTGCTCATTAAAAAAAGCTGAGCCAAAAATCAAACAAACAAAAAAAAAGGTACTTCTCTCCATGTACAGTATTTTTTAAAAAGACAGGGCAGGAATTGTATGATCTTTTCCAAGGAAAGATTATTTCCTTTGCTTGCAGCACTTGGACTGCACTGTCAGCAATTCAAATATAGCAAGGATGCTTGGTAAGATGCATGTAATGTATGTATGCAAACTGCCAAAGAGACAATATATTAAAGAGACAATCTTTAATATATGCATTTTTTTTTCAGACAGAAAGCAATGAATAAGTGAGAGATGGCCAACTTAAAAAAAAAAATACTGAGGCTGTTGTATCCCTACAATAGGATGCTCCAGTGAGCACATGTGCATAATGGAACATTTACACAGAGGAACAAATCACACGAATAATACTCTATAGATTGTAAGGCAATCTACAAAGGATGGTTATCTCATAGGACCTAATAACGTTTAAATGAAGCCCCAGGGGAGAGAAATACATTCATAACCACTGCAACTTCTCTTTCCTTTTAATATCTGCCTAGGCTTTTCTTGAATTCCTAGACCAATTCTGTAAATTAAACTGGGACATTAAAAAAAATTATGCCACATTAGATTGGGACTTAGTACGTACATCATATATCGTGATGTAAAGACCCTTAAGCAATGTGTTGTTTTTAAAGTTACATATTTGCAAACCATTCTGACTGATAGTTTTGTGACCAACCAATAGTGGTTTATTCAATGAACTGTGGTTATTCAAACCATGTCTTAGCACAATGTATGAACCAGTTCAATACAAAACAAAACAAAACAAAAGTTCTTGGAAGGGATAATTAAATGTCCCCAAACTAGCCATAATCCTATTGCCAGCTCTCTATGGGAAGCTCCCACAGGAAAAAAAATAGTACTCACAGGAGGAATGTCCACTGGGGAAGCTCTTGCGCCCTTCAATCACTACTTGTGCATCCCCTGTGCACAAGAACTGATGAGTTGCCCGTCCATCTGGAAAGCAGCGGTAGAAGAAATCAGGCCGAGGCCTAGAAGTAGAGAAGTGTAGGTCAAGGTTTCTTGACTTCAAGAAGATGGAGAAGAGCTGAGGCAAAGAGCTAATCCAAATCTCCAATTTTGCTGTGACAGCTGTAGACTCTATTGTGGTACCTGTAAATACCTCACTCCACATTCAATATCCCCTATTCAACTGACTTCTATATTGTGAGATCATCTCTCTCTTCTCATCAGAGCTTGAGCTGTGGTAGATATGATTCTCCCCAAATATTATCCTTTACAATAGATCTGTAAGAAGCGATGACTGATTTAAGACCTCACTATGATGTCTATGGCTGAGTAGGGCCTAGCACTTAAGATGTCCAAGTCCAACATCTTAACTAAAGCATTAATAGCTACAAATACCATAAAAACAGGTTAGCCAGTTACTCCTATCTTCTGCACTTGGCTTGCTGGTCTTCTGAAGGAGAAGAAAATCCCTTTCCTCTATGTGGAAGAGGGAAAATCATTTTTCTATCAGTGGCCCTTTTTTAAGTGTGAAGGAAATGGGTAAAAAAATAGGGATTAGGGCAAGGAGAGAAAAAGGTAACTTCATGGGCTTGATAGGAAAGCTCCATAGCTTTCCTATCAAGGAAAATATCCAATGATACTTTAACTTGGATCGCAGACAGGAAAAATTAAGGAGTGATGGAGCAAATAAGACCATTTCCAAAGATGGGATGGAGACACCAATTGGTTCCTTCCACTTCATTTCTGGCCTTCTCACATTACTTTCTCAGACTATCAACCCTGCCTATAAGAAACCAGAGGGGGAAATGCTAGCTTTTTCTCTAAAAATACCAGAAAAGAATCTTACCTGCCCACGGCCAGCTTCACAGCATTGGTGAAGATACCATTTAGGGCAAGTGCCAGGCTAACAGCTGCACCAAAGAAAAACAAAGAAATTCCAGATTAGATCTCCATGATGGAAAAGGGGAACAATTGGACAGAAATACAATACCTTTAAAGCAATCCAGCTCAATGGGTCTCAATAGTCAATTTGTTTTGTATGGGAAGTCCAAATTTGGGTTACCATGAATGAGCTGCGTGGCATGTCCTATCAGCAGGTATGGTATGAAAACTGTGGAATCGACCTCCATACATTTTTATTGAAATATTCATTCATTCATTCACTCATTCATTCTAGATTGCCCATCTCCCTCAAAGAGGGATGAATGCAGATGGAATCCTGGTTTATTGTTCCCAACATTAAGGTGATAACAAACTTCTCATCTCTTCCCTACTAGGCTGAGAGGACTAATTTGGCATGATGAACCTGCTGCCTTATTCAGCAATTTAATACAACCTCCAATTTTCTGCAAACATCATCCTGCCCCTTATGCTCACCCAAGCATGCTTCCCGGGTATCTTCTTTACCAGCCTTCATGAAGAATTTGGCCAGGAAAATCAAGACCAAAGGAGACACAAAGGAAATGAACTGCAACAAGAAGATCAAGATTCAAATAAGTGCTACACTCGCAAAAGCAAAATAAAGCTGCATAAATAATATAAAAAAACATTGGGGATTGTTTCTTAGCTTTAAAATAAGATTGTACCACCTTTTACAGAGAAGAGGGTTCATTTAGCTCTTTGGATGCTTGCTGGGAATTATGCTAAAATAGCAGTTTTCAGAAAAATTGGTATTTCTGCCAAAAAATGAGAGCAAGCAATGTGCATAAGCCTTCATTTGGACCAATGTTTTTCAAGCTTGACAACTTTAAAATGTATGGATTTCAACTGCCAGAATTCCCCAGCCAGTAGAGAATTCTGAGAGTTGGAAGTCCATACATCTGTGAAGTTTGAAATACACAGATTTAGACTTTAAAGACCGAGATGAACAAAAATTAATCACAAAAAAACAATTTCATGCATCCCCAAAACACATAATATGTACTGGAAATTCGACCCCCCCGCCCTTATACCACTCAGTTTTTGCCTGTTCTGTCCAAAAATTGATATTTTTCTTTAAGGTCTGCTTCTGGCTGACCCATCCTTGTGCTAGCAAGAAATTCTTATGGTTAAAATCACCTTTCTTGCTCTGAAACAGCAAAGATTTGACCATCTGGAAGCATGCAGCTACGTGTTCTGAAGCAGACAGTGGCAATCCTTTCAAAGAATGGAATAAAGGTTTTTAACCATAAGAAAGAAGATTTTATTTTAATGTCAGGGGAATAACTTTCTAACAGTAAAGACAGTTTCACAATGGAAAAAATTAACAAGGAAACTGATGAGTATCCTTTTGCCAAATCTCTTCAAACAGAGGCTAGACAGCCATCTGGACTGGGGTGCTTTAATTTGGGTTCATTGGATTGAGCAAAATTCTGGGCTTAATCTAAGCAAAGTTCTGCTTGCCAAGAAACAGGCATGCAAATAAAAGTTGAAGGGAGAGTGGACAAAACACTTACAAACATAGACTTGGTGGGCACATGGTCAGACTCTACGTAGGGGTTTTTGTAGAGCCACATTTCTTCAGGCTGTATGACTCTCTGGAAAGGTGGCAACACTTCAGTGAACCTAAAGAAAGTAGGATCCAAATATGTTTGGCTCTGTAAGGATTACCGGCTGCTTTCCATAGCAATTTACAGCATCCTATTGCCCTTTCAGTTACATGTAATCACACATCCTTGGTCCATGAATATAGCACAATGTTTCCCCAGCGCAAAAGTAAAGGCTCATAATAATCAAATTTATAATCCAATAGACAGCATGCAAAAAAAAAAGAGGAAGAATGGTGGTTCTTATGACCAGACAGGATAAACCCCAATTTGTCCCTTCCTCTCTCTGTTCAAATCCATCTGGATCTCTTTGGGATATGCCTATATATAGAAAATGCAAGGCAGGTATCAGTTGTCTTTAATGGAGATTGGAATTTTTGTTCCAGGTATTTGCAATCCAAGCACTTCCTGAAGGTCTTTGGCCGGTTAATTGCAATGCACCACAGCCACCTAGTTCTAAGGGCCACATCTAGTAACAGAAACCCTCTTGATGCTGGGAATTCTGGAACTGAAGGGCCTTAACATCTGGTAGGCTTTTGGCCAGAAGCTCCCCCACCGATCCTCCCCAGAAGGCCTTTCACTTGCAGGCTTCAAAAGAACAGGCCAGCATCTATCTATCACCAGCCTATGTATCCCCCCGCGGGAAGCCCAGCCTGACGCACAGCGCAAAATGCCACCACCACTGCAGGTGCATCCTTCTTTTGAGGGCCTTCAAGCCCACATAGGACATGCAATCCGGCTCAGGCCAATTCCTAGCAACCACGACGCCGAGAAGGCCGCCCCAAGCTTTCCGAAAAGCCACGTAACTTCTTCGCAAGCCCGGAAAAGCTCCGGGTGGGGGGGGGGGAGGGAG
>JANHFK010002720.1:377079-403151 GCA_036250565.1 Sibynophis collaris | reverse complement strand
TGAATGAATGAATGAATGAATGAATGAATGAATGAATGAATGAATGAATGAATGAATGAATGAAACGTCCCAAAGGTGCTTTTTTTCCCCAAAAGGTAACTGGACTTTCTGGTTTGAAAACAAAAAAAGCACCTTTGAGACAACCATGACCTGGAAGAATGAGAATCTCCATAGACATTCATTGTTAAAAAGACAATTGTTTTCACATGGTAGTTTTCCGGCAGAAATAATGAGAAGAGGAAAGACACAGCAGGACCAAAGAAAGTAAAGGACTGAGTCTGAGGTGCTATTCAGTGCACTAGCCTGTCTAATTCTTCTGGAGAGTTGGGGTACCAATATAGCTCCAAGCGTAAATTCAATATTTCTCCCACACTATTTAGACTGCATCTTAACATTCTTACAATATTTCCTAGAATGTTTTGATGAGCTACGCTGCAGACAGTCAAGAGAGCTGGGCACGAGTCCAATGCTTTATCACTTTATCACTTTTATCTGTATTTGTGTGTGTGTGTGTGTGTATGTTACAAATGAGCCATAGAGATAGGCTGGGTTTATGTATTACAATAAAACATTATGTTATCTATTTGATTTCAGCTTAATTTGTGATTTAAGCCATAGTGGGTAGGTTACCTACACGTGAGAACACTGCTGCTATGGTTTATTCAGCAAACCATAGTGAACAAGACCCACATTATTACAGTGCTCCCAACCCAGGGGTGAAATCCAGCAGGTTCTGACATTTTCTGGAGAACCGGTAGTAGAAATTTTGAGTAGTTTGGGGAACTGGCAAATACCACTTCTGGCTGGCCCAGTGGTGAAATCCAATTTTTTTTACTACCGGTTCCGTGGGAGTGGCTTGGTGGATGTGGTGTGGCTTGGTGGGCGTGGCAGGGGAAGGAAACTGCAAAATCTTCATTCCCGCCCCACTCCTGGGGGAAGAATATTGCAAAATCTCCATTCCCGCCCCACTCCTGGGGGAAGAATATTGCAAAATCTCCATTCCCACCCCACTCTGGGGCCAGCCAGAGGGGGTATTTGCTGGTTCTCCTATCTACTCAAAATTTCCGCTACCAGTTCTCCGAACTGCTCAAAATTTCCACTACTGGTTCTCCAGAACTTGTCAGAACCTGCTGGATTTCACCCCTGTATAAAACCCAGTTATTGTTTGAAGAGACATACATCTTTTGAAATAAAAGATACGTTTTCGTACTATTAAGATAACGCTTCTTATGATTGGTTTCAGACTTGAATCACCAACTCGATCTCTCACCATGAATGCTCCAAGAGGAATTCACATCAAAGCAGAAAATGGAGATCTTATCGGACTCTCTCATTTGGATATTGCATTCCATAGTACCAATGGGATGGTGAGATGTTAAAGATTTATTTAACATCAATACATTTCCTATTTATAGTTGGTATTCAAGAGGAGTGATTGCTACATGAGTCAAACTATCAGTTTTAGTTCCAGTAAATAAAGACTACTACTGACCTTGAAAAGTTCAGATTTGTGACAAAGGTTATTTGATCCTTTAGAAATATATAATTTATATAAAGGCTTAGGATGTTCTTAGGATATTATCAATGTCAACAAAATGCAGGAGGGGAGGGAGAGGAAACTTAGTATTCAAAGGGTTATTTTTTTTCTTAAATGCAGTGTTCTATATTTAGGGTTATTAATTTCCCATATTAAAATCCTTACTTTGCCAAATGTTTCATGTCTCAGAAATTCTTACATTTCCTACACAGAGAAATTTGAAGGTATATCAACACTTTTAGTGAAAGATTCCTGTTTTGCACAATTTGATTGATCAGTATAAAACCGTGGTAATGCTGAATGGAAAGATAAAATTAAAAAGGCAGAAATAAATTAAGGTGATTGGGAGGCTAAGGGGGAACAATTTCAGTTTCTCTTCTGGTGAATTAATATTTTGTAACCAATGACACCTATTGCAGTAGCCAACCTATGAAACGGTGCATCATCTTTTAAAATCCCATATTAACTCCCTGACCAGTAGTGGGTTCCTACCGGTTCACTCCGGTTCTTAGAACCGGTAGTAGCGGCAGTGGGATGCTCTGCCCACCTGCCTGGATGTCATCATGGATGCTCCGTGCATGTGCAGAAGCTTCTACACGCTCATGGGCGCACTTCCGTTGCGAACCGGTAGCGAAGATAAGTGGAACCCATCCCTGACCTTGACTCCCAAAGAATCTCTGCTTTACCAATAAAAGCCCTCTGGATGATGCAGTAGACATGCATTAGAAATGTGTATAAAGTATTATGCATCCAACAAAACATGCTGATTAGAGTAATAATTGACTTTCGGATTAAGAATAGACAACATTGTGTTCTTAATATACTGAAATAGAAGACCTTGACCCAAACACTGGTCCTCAGGCTGACAAGTTTGCTGTGAATAAAAAAAAGTGGGGAAAAATATACCTCTTTTGTCTCTGACCTCCTAGAACAGTGATGACTAACCTTTTTCCCTTCGCGTGCCAAAAAGGGGCGGGCAGATGGGGGTCACACATAAGGAGGCCCTCTGGAGGCCGGAAACCGCTCATTTTCCTACTTCCGGTGGGACCGGAAGTTCCATTTTTTTGCCCTCCACAGACCGCAGAGCCTTTCTAGGATTCTGCGGAGGGCAAAAAAGGCCTTCCTGACCCCCCAGAGGCCCTCTGGAGGCTGGAAAACATCCGTTTTCCGACTTCCGGTGGGACCGGAAGTTCCGGGTTTTTGACCTCCACAGGCTGCTGAGCCTTTCTAGGAGTCTGGAGGTCAAAAACGGCCTTCCTGACCTCCCCGGAGGCCCTCCGGAGGCCAGAAAACATCTGTTTTCTGACTTCCGGAAAGCCAGAAAGGCCCGAAAATCAGCTGAGCTGGGCCAGTGCCCACGTGCCCACAGATATGGCTGTGCGTGCTCCTGTGGCCCGCATGCCATAGGTTCGCCATCACTGTCCTAGAAGAAACGGGACATAAATGTTTTAAATAAATGAAAGCAGCAGCGTGCTGAAATGTTTAAAATTTGGAACACATCCTTCTTTAACTGAAGGATCAAGTTGAAATACTTTCCTAGGTTTGGGGCACCACCGAAAGATTTACATCAACAATTTGACAGTGCTTTCAGAGTGGTTTTTCAGGTTATATATAAAACATTATTTTAGCTTATTAAGACATATTGAATAATGTAAAGGAAACCTTGAACTTTCATTTGCAAATTCATAGTAAAGCTTCCATTAAATTGCTCAGTAATGATTTAAAGGAAAGAGTGGGCCCATTCTACCAGTGGTTTTTGAACATTTCTCTCTCCTTTTTAGACTGAAGTTGTTATTGGGGGTATATTTGAAAACAGTTGGATATTTCAACCAGCGAATGTTGCACAGCAAGAGTTCTCTCTATTAACACTACAGCTACAAAGTAGATTTGTGTGCTTTTTCCTTGCAGATCTTTGATGCTCAAAATTTGCTGCTACCAGATTTGCTTCAAGGAACAAATGAAGAACCTGAGAACTCTGAAGGACTTTATGAAATTTGTGCATGCCCAGATGGAAAGTTATACTTATCAGTGGCTGATACAGTTTCTACTTGCTTACAACGCAGTCGTGATTGTCAATAAAGCACCAAACCACAACTGGATTTTCCTTGGCATTCTTGGTTTGTAAAACCACCAAAGGGAAGATTTAGATAATGTAATGCAATTGTTTGGAAAACATGACTGATTTTAGGTTTTATCAGATTATCAGGTGGATAAACATATGATTTGTCATTTGTAGCTTGAACTCCTTTCCCTTCGTCTTAAGTTTCTTGATTATATTATCTTTTCTCCTTTGTTACTTTGGCTTCTTCATAAGTACAAGTAGTCCAAGTACAAATGGGACTGGAATTTTCATTGGTAGGTGGTCATTAAGTGAGTCGCAACCGATTTCATCAGGATTTTTTTTTTTTGCTGTGGTCTTTAAGCAAATCATCATGATCATTAAACAAATCCAGGTTTTCCCATTGACTTGCTTGTGAGAAGCCCCCTGGGGAGGTCCCAAATGTGATCCTGGCTTATATATACATGCTGGGTGCCGGGCACCCAAATTTTGATCATATGATTGCCATAACAGTGTAGCAGTCTTAAGTGCAAGGATCAATCGTCCATTTTCCTACTGTAACTTCAAACGATCATTAAATAAATATAAGTTGATGACTACCTCCTGTATTTCACAAAAATTGAGTACAAAGGTATTCAGGTTCTTGGATAGCATGTTTTCCTTTCAGTCTTATTCACTTTGTCTTCTAAGAAAACAGCCATATCCACTCTAGCAGCTATTTTATGAATCTTTTTGTTGCAGGTACTTTTAATCTTGTTCTCTGTGCATGTTGAGTTTTACCAATTTAAAGTCTTGTTTAAATGAATCGCAAAACCTATTTTGGTTCTGCAAGAACTCCAAGCTCATCAGTGATAAAATAGAATAGCAATTTACTGCCAAAATCTACTGATACTTTTCAGGGTATTGTTTCAAGCTTATTTATCAAGCTTTAACAGAAATGTGAAGAAGGAACTTTGATCAAACTGCATATTTTGGTAACCTGCCAAGGGAACACCAAGATGACTAAACATCTCAATAATCCAAAGAAAGAGTGTTTTAATTTAAAAAGAATTTCCCAAAGCTGTTATTTATGTTGTGCATATCATAACTTTCTGCTCATTGGGGAGTAGGGTTATGCTAGAAGCCCTGTGTATTCTCATAACACTATTTTTCTTTTAATTTTCTTCACCTTCACTTACCCCAAACCCTATTAAGAAGCAGAATGTTCTTTGGGTTATCCTCTAGTAGAGTTACTAAGTCCTAGGAAACATATCTGAAAAATCCTTTCACCTGCATTGGTCTTTGCGTATCTGATAGTGATTACCGTATTTTTCAGAGTATAAGACGCACCCCCCCCCTCAAAAGAGGCTGAAAATTGGGTGCTTTTTCAAAGCTTTTTTTCAGCAAAACTATGGGAATTGAGATACTAAATAAAGGGAAAATCCAAGATATGACTTCTTTTCTCAAAAGCAAGAGACATGGTAATTTTTCCTTCAGTGAAAACAGCCCTTCTAGTTCTAATACAAAAGTTCCAATTTTGCAAAAGCGGTAAACAGGGATGGATATTTTTTTGGTTTGCTATCCTAACTCACCCACTTTCAATTTTTAGAAGCTCAAATTGACCCCCCTCCTATTTCAAACCCATGAATTAGATTCTGGTGCTCATTCAGGAAGTCCCTTCCAGTGAAACTCAAAGCTGAGGCACCATTTGGAAATTGCAATTTTCTTTTCACAAAAGCAAAACAACAAAATTATTACAAGTGTTGAGGTGAGGGGTGGGCAGGTGTGTTCTCTCCTGAGCACTACTGGTAAAACAAATGATTTAATAAACCAACACACGAGCCTGAAGAGTTTTTTGAGTTTTATTATTAAATTTTATGTTATGGCACTTAGCAGCGGAAATAATCACATGGCTTTGCAATCAAAGCCTTAAAGATTTCAAAGCCTAGAATTTGCTGAGCTATTTTTCCAAACACCTTTTTACATTTGTTTAAAGAGCTACCGTTTTTTTTTCCTGTATTGCAATTGTTTTTATTTTATTTTCTCTATAATCAATTTTTTTTGGTTTTTCAAATTACATTTTTAAGTGAAATGATCGTTTCAGTGTACTAATCAATGAAATTTACAACCCTTATATAATGGAATACAATACTAACTACAACAGGTTTATTGGTACAAGTTTGTTTTACAAATATTTAATAATTTACATGGCATTATCAAAAGTATAACAATTTATAAAAGAAACTGTATGAACTAAAAAACTCAAATTTCTTTATGTGCCACTGTGTGAGACAAAATAAAAAAGCATAACATTGCAGCACCATTTAAACTGTATTTTTAAAAAATACCCCACTGAATACCAAAATACATTAATTTTTATATTATTTCTAATGGTGACTCGTTAAAAAAAAAAACAACACAAAGCTAAATCAAGGCAAGGTCTGAAAGATGATTTGGTATGCAGTTTCAAAAATTCCTACAGAAAGTGATATGTAATATACATGTAATTCTCATCCAACCAAAACGTGAACATATCCAAAGCATCTAAATTAAATTATACAGAAAATATATTGTGTTGAAAAGTCATGAAACAAGTAGGATTACAATGATGTGCAGTCCACAATAATCTTTTCATGTGAGAATGCAGCAGAGGTATAACCATATTCCATTTGGAATAAAATGAGTGTCCATAAACAAACACATGTATACAGACTGTTCCAGCAGAAATTTTCTCCATAGATTTTTGAATTTCTTAAAGAAGAAGAATATACTCAGTCTTCCATTAGTACACTGAAAATGACACCTCTTGGGGAAAAGTTGGATGAATACATACAAGCAAATTTTACTAGCCATAGTCCAAAGCAGTGTTTCTCAGCCTTGGCTACTTTCAGAAGTATGGACTTCAACTCCCAGAATTCTCCAGGCAGCAAGGGGAATTCTGGGAATTGAAGTCCACGCATCTGAAAATGGCAGAGATTTAGAAACACTGGCCCAACGCTTTGGTTATATAAAGTGCACTTCATCCCTGTTAATTGTACCACTTTATTGTGTACATATTTTACAGCCCAGTCTCCGACAAATCTTTAAATACATATTCCACTATATGCTAAAGGCTCAGATTTTTACAAAGTCTCTATATTCTTAACTCCGCATGCCTGAGGACAGAACATGGCATTCAGTGAAAGAGATAAAAGTTCTCATGGAAATGTTGCAAAGTAGCAGAGGATGGCACAACTTTTGGCAGGTAATCATAATAAGCTATGGTTCACCATGACTGTTCACCTGCCCAACACTTCTTGGCTATAAAGACAGCCTCTGCTGCTTTCTAGAAATGGACAGATTCACATACCTAGGTCTGCAGGACTACTTACTTTTGCCCTAATCAACACAGAATATATTTTATTACATTTACAAACCTGTGTATCCTCTGAAGTACAGTAACTACACAACTAAATCACATTTTATTCCATCACATTTAGTAACTACTTCTTGCTAACAAAAGTGAACTCAAATGTACTCTTATCATAGCTACAGCAATTACCTTCTCTGAGGATAAATAAATGACTTCCATTCCTGTTAAACAAAGGCCTTTGACTGAATACATGACATATCTAACAAGAACATGCCACCAAAAAGTAGCTTTAAAAAAAAAGGTGAAAAATATGGCATGAATCCACCATGTCATTAACATCTCTCAAATCTTCTGTTGTATAAAGTTTTCAAGTTTTATGATAATACATGCTGTACACTCCATCACTCTCATGGCAACTTCAGAGGTGAACCTGTCATTTGGAACCTGTGGGAAAGGAAGGAGGTCTGGATAGCGAGTTTTTAAGCTATCCACGCCATAGGCTTCCAGTGTGTGGACATCATTTGTAAGACCTTCAAGCTGTTTGCTATATTCTTCAATTTTTTGTGCTAATGCAGTTGGTTTCACATCTTTATCTGACTTACCCCTTACGGCATAATCAGCAGCAATCAGAGCTAATTTAGTGGATAAGTAACATTTAAAGCACACCCATTCATTGGCATTTTTATGAAGATCATTTCTGGCAGCTGAAAAATTTGCTCTCGCTTGCCTCAACCATCTACGTGCTTCAACGGGATTTCCAACAGACTTGAACGTAGGTGGCACAAAAAATCGCTGAGAGTATGAAGAGCCAGTGGAGGAATGACTTTTTTCTCTAGAGTGTTGTCTTTCAGACTTGTGGCTTGTGGCTTCTTGATTCCACGAAGTGTAAAACCTTTGAAATGAAAATTTGTCTGACTGAAATCGAGAAGCTGAGGATGAAAATGTCCGCCTGGATGCCCTGTCTGCATTTTGATCGATAAACGCCTGCTTTTCTAGTCTGTTAATCTCATTTTGTAAATGCTTGAAAACCTCATTGGCCAGATCAAGGTTTTCTGCATTTTTGTCTGGATGCCATTTAAGATAAAGCCTTCTTATAATCTTTTTCCTTTCGGATTCTGGAAGCTTCCAGGCTTGTTCTATCACTGATGTAACTTCCCTTAAAATTTCTGGTAGAGAATTTGCCTTACCCTTTTTCGGGGAATGATGTTTGGAAGATGATGACGATTTATGACTCTCCCTGCCAGGAAAAAGAGGAGGAATTGTCCTTGGTCCATGTGCTGGAAACTCCGTGGGACTTGTTGGAGTAGATGGGGCACTATCCTTGCTCTGAGAACTCTCATCGGGTCTTGAAAATTTGTATAAATCAAGGGAGCTTACAATTTTGTATTCGCTATATCCAATGTCAATTTGATAAATCTTCCCCAAAAAACTGGAATTTTCAGCATCTTCTCTTACTACTTCTTGTACTATTATGGCATATGTATATGTTGGATGGTAAGATCCATAGATATCACCCCCTTCTGCATCAACAAGATACCCAACATATTCACCTGGATAAAAAACATTCATTGGATCCATGAGAAGAGTATAATGGATTTCAGATGGAATAGGAGTACCAGGCATTGGTAGTTCAAGTTTGGATGGTTCTGAAGAGTCATACTTCACTCCTAAACTGTCAAGCTTTTCACTAATCCTGTAAATATCATTGCAGCCCAGCATTGCAATTAAATAGGAAGTATCAGAAATCAGATTATCAGTTGCAGATTTCAGAGTCATTGCTAAAGCTAAAAGGAAATTTATGTCTTTGCTATCAGAATGCTGTATGTAGAGTAATATCACTGCATTTCCATATCGCTTTAAAAAGGCGAATGTTTCACTTTTACTATGAGGAATGGGAGCAAAACCTTTAACTCTCAAGGTTGTTTGCAACTTCTCAAAACAAGAAACTTTCAAGCCTTCTCTTAAGGTCTTGCAAAGTTTTATGGCTTTTTCTTCATTGGCTAAAAACGTGTTGTCATTTTCATGTTTCATAATTCTAATAAGCCCTGTAATGAACTGTTCAGAAGACAGCAGTAACTGAAGCCTGCCCTGAAGGGAACACAGTGCTCCAAATTGACAAATTTTAGGTGAATCTTCATCCAACTGCTCTTCAAGTATACTACTGAGAAGGCGAGGCCTCAACTTCTGAGGAAACAGCATTATCAGCTTAGTGTGAAAACCATGGTCTTTCCCTAAGTAACATTGGCTAAGATCAACCAGCATTTGGACACCAATGTTTCCTTGTATTCTACTTTTATAATGTGGCGCATCATCAAAAACTAAGATGCTTGATTTTACCAATCTACCATCCTGGCTTGGAAGATAAAGAGCCAGTTCTCGCACATTCTCAAGGTCATTTCTAACTTTAACAGAATCATTCTGAAGGCTTTTAAAAAGGCCAGAGACAACCCGTTTAACAGTACGCATTTCATTCGGGTCAAGCTGTTTTCCCTCAGAGTTCTTGAATATGCGACTCAAAACCTCCACATACTGCTTTGTTGAAATGACATCTTCAGTGCCCAGGTGTTTAAATAGTTGGTGGAATGTGCCAAGTTCTAAAGGAAGTTTGTATAGGTAAGGTTTGAAATCAGATTCATATTCCAGATTTATTACTACTTCCTCAGGTTTCAATAACTTCCAGCCTTCTTCAACCATCACAAAAGCAACTCCTCGAAGCTGAAACCGGAATTCCTTTTTCTCTGTACTAAGACATTCGTAGATGCTCCTTAGAACCTTAGCCCTCGTTTTTATCATATCTTCATCCAAAGTTGTTATATTGCATATGTTTCTACAGTTATTTATAACTTTGTCTAAAGGAGGATCTAAGTTAACATTAAGCATTGTTAAAACCTGCTCAAGTTGTTCCTGTGGACCAAGACTGCTTCCTTCTTGTTCTTTGATACTTAAAGGTGTGGCTTTTTCTGGAAGTATAGGACATGAAGTCCAAAGAAGTTGCAAAACATCTGTTTGTTTGAATTTAGGGTTTACTTGGGCTCCACTAAATTTTATAAGAGGAAGCGTGCCATTAACTTCTTGATATTGTGGATGAAATCTAACAATTTCAGCAGGTGCACGTTCTGGACACAAAAACGCAATTGAAGACAATTCTTTAAGGAAGTTTCCAGATAATAAATCAGTTCTTTCTTGAAATATATGGTGAAGGAGGACATCCACTGTATTCTGCAGAGTATCCTTGGTCCAATTTTCAGTGTTGGCTCTCATGCTGATCTCTTTAGCAAACTGCAATAACTGATGTTGGGAAATAACATGCTTTAGTCCCATATTTCGAAGCAATGCCACCCATGATGTCAGAAAAGCAGCACGGTTTTTGGGTTTTGTGAGCTGTTCCAATTTTTTAAAGAAATCTTGAGGTATGAACAATTTTTCAGGAAGCATCACTTCAAAGACTTTTACAGTCCTGTCATAAAAATGTTTTGCAGGTTTTAGTCTATTACTTGCATCATGAATGATCAAAAAGCTCTCTAACTTCTCAAACAGCTGCTCTTTTATTTCCGACGATTCTTCAATGCTAGAAAGCCTATTTTTCAAATGAATCAGATGTTCTAGTTTTGCATCGTAAGAAAGGCTTTCAATCTTTGGTAAAAGGTGCTTTAAATAAACTTCAAGATCATCTACTGGAACACAGTTTAGCACAGTGTACAAATCTTTTAAGTGGATTTTTTCTTCAAGGAAAGCAACTGAAGTTGTCTGGGTCCATTTATCCACTTCAATGGAGGGAATGCTTCTTGTGAGTACATAGCATGCCCCACATTTTGATAAGCTAATGTATCGTCCACTGATAGATTTGTAGCATGGAAGGGACTTCAAAACTTTTATGTCATCTTCAGAAGTCAGATGATTTAGATTGCAACTGAAATACATCAAGAGGGCCTCAAAGTCATTTTCAGCTAACTTTTCTGTCTTAAACGTTGACGTTTGAATCATATAATGTATAGCTCTTAAAATGCTCGAGGGGTTATCTATATTTGCTGTATGTCCTGACAGCAGGGGAACTAGAGGATTGTCTTTGGAGCAAATTTTGTTCAATGCAAGTTGAATACAACCAGTTTTCATTAAAGCATGGAAAACTTTATCAGTTTGGGAATTTGGGAAGAGAGCTATGTGCATAAGGCTGAGAGGAAGCAACACATCGCAATCTGGTACAACAAGCTGATTAGAGGAGACAGTAAATTTTGTGCCTGGAAGTAATGTCCAATCCTTCAAGATCTCAATAACATTTTCAAATGTTGTTTTCGCTTCTTCCTGTTCATCTTTGTCATTTACAGATTCACCAATAAAATGCCATGAATTCTTAAGCCAGGATTCAGTTGCAAAGCTCTCTTTCCATCTCATACACCCTCTTGCTTTGTATTCTCTTGGCAACACAGACGACAGTAAATCAGCAAAACTGGAGATATCAAATATTTTTGCTACATTGCAATTGAGTAAGATATTGCTGTACCGCAAGTAAAGGGTGTTCATAAACAAATCTTTACGAGATGGAATTAATTCATGGTATGTTGTTAAGAACTTGGGGCGTTTTGAATCAAATATTTGCAACACGCTATCAAGCGTAATGAGCAGAGGCAATCCTTCAATCTGGATCTCATTTTCTTCTGTGTCTTTAAAACAGTAATCCACAAGAAGCTTTAGACTGTGGAAAAGTTTTAAATTCGTCTGTTGTAAACGACAGGGCAACTTTCCAATGTGACAGTTAGAATCCGGAGAGGAAAATGTCATCAAGAATGATCGAACATCAGCAGGAGTTACGTAGCTCACAGGAATGTCAGCGTCCACAAGACAGTGATAAAGATTTGCAGTTTCATCACAGCTGTAAATCAAGTTAAAGCCAATTTCTAAGAGAAGATGTTTGAGTCTATACACATTCTCTGCTACAGTCTTACGAGTCGTTATGTTGTACTCAACATTTTTGAGGTGCTGCAGCTCGTCTTGTAACAAATTGTCAAAGAATGGCTTGGCTTTATTTGAGGTAGACATATTAACCCAAGTGATGATAATTGCAGAATGCAAGTCAGAACCATCGACATTTGGAGTTCGCACAACAGGCAGGAGACGTTTGGATTCCTCGTGGATACAGCTATATACGGCTTTCACTAAGCAATACCAATCCGGTTGCAAGTCAAGTCTATTAACTGGGAAGAACGATAGAAATTTTTTCAACGTGTCTTTCATAGTGTGCACAGACGTGTTTTGTAAAACAGACATGGTTGGATCAGTTCCCTGGAAGTAGCGCTTTTTCAGCTGAATTAGAAGTTCAACGTAGGCTGGCGCGATCAGTGCTGTCATTAAACTATTATTCCAGTCACTTCGGACACCAACTCCATTGTCATCACGCCACAGGTTTCGCCTGGCAGAATCCAGAGCGAAGTGTCCATTCACATGAAAAGGAAGCCCCGTTTCTAAAGACAAAGGTAAGAAACAAAATGCCCGATGCGGTTTTTTATAGTTGTGAGTAATACATGCTGCAACTCCCCCTCGAGGGAAAAGCGTAATATCCTCGTTCTTATGTGCTGATACCACACTCTTTGAAACTTTGTCGATGGCTGAGAAACCTGACCTATTGCAGATCAACCAAGTGGTAAGGTTGCCTTCGGAGTCTTCCGTAACCATAGTGTACGTGATCTGCTGCACAGGTATCTCACTCAGCTGTTTCTTCTTTGTTACACTGTCAATTACAGAAGCATGGAACTGCTTTCGTTTCAATCTATCCCCATCGGTTACTTTGCCAGTGACAGAATATAACACATTAAGGGCTCCTGTTGTTTTCTCTATTTCACAAATAGAAATTTTCTCCATGTGATTCAAAAACATCAGAAGTTCTGCACCATCTGTACGCAGCTTGTCTAGAAGATTCTGTACCATCCGGTCAGAGCACGGCACAGAAGAAATTTCAGAAACTTTTGCCATCTCTCCATTTCTAAGTGGAAATCTAAACATTGTGCAGTTGTCTAGTTTAAAGTGGCCTCCTAAATAAAGATCCAACACATCAGAGAACTGGGTCTTGAAATCCGCATCTAAGTCCCGAAACATGCGTCCAGGACTAATGGATGTTGCCCCTGGAGCATATCTCGCATGAGGGTCAAAGATACAAAGAATATCATTTCCAGAAATGAAAGAAGGACAATCAGTTATATGATACACAGAATTGAACCCTATTCCATATTGACCAGTTTTACATGGATTGCCTTCTTTAGTGCCTTTACCAAGATTCTGAATCCCCCTAATGTCATCTTCAGTAAATGGCTGGTTGTTGAAAACACACAATGCCGGTCCCTGAAGAGGGGACCATTTTTCATCAAAGATTCTATCAACTGGGTGCTGCCGAGGATCAAACACAAAGCAGACTTCTGTAGCTTTTGCATCATCGGCGTTCTGAAGGAGCTCTTTCAGCATTTCTTTCTCGGATGGATATGCATTAAGAATACTTTTAATTCTGCTGGTCAATTTTTCTTTCTGTCCAAACTCAGTTCCAGGAGCAGTGAAGCAGATATTTGATGCGTACCGTTCTAAGGCTTTGTGTCGTTTAGGTATTGTCCCAAGTTTTACTGCTACTTCTCTAGGAATGTCCGCATGGCAATATTTTACCGTTGTATCTTTCACTTTTATCCAAGGACAGTCATTGTAGCACAAAGAATTGGCTGGTAGAAGGGCAAGGCGGGTATCCGGTAAGAAAATTTCTCCATACTTTTTTTCACAGAATTCCTGCTTCTTCTCTCGAATAAGACTCCATATTCCTTCACTGATGATTCTCCTACAAAGTTGAAAATTTGCTTCTGTGAGTGGATTACCTCCTCTTTCCTGATCAATCGCTTCAAGAACTAGAGCAAAATCTTCCACCATAAAAGCGTGACGTACTCCTACGCTTTCAAAGAGTTCGCGAAAATTATTTCTGTATTTATTAGGCAGCTGGTGAAGATGTGGTGCTGCCTCAAAATTAAGATGAAAAGACACCTTTGTGGCGTCAACATAACCATTCTCAACTAGAATGAAACTGTAATTTTTCAATTCCTCAACAATCGTTGTTTTTGTGGTTCCATTCTGTAGTAGTCCTTCATGGAGATATTTATAGCAAGCATTGGTGATATTTTCCTGATACAAAGTAATTCCGTCGAAGCATTTTGCAACTTCTTTTAATTGCTTTATAACCATAGACACAGTTGGCTTCTTAAGCAATCCTAAAAATTCTTTGACCGCCAAGGGAATAGTCCCACATCCTTTAAAGGAATGAGAATTTTCATTAAGTATGGGTTTTAGTAGACAAAGTATATCTTGGTAATCAACTGTGTAAAGGTCCACTGCAGAAAACATAGTTTCAGGTTCAAACTCAGAGCCCTTCCATTGTAAGGAGAAGCCTACGGGTTTTGTGAGAAACGGGAGAAATGGTATCGTTTGAAATTTTTCAGCAAAATCTTTAGCTCTTGGATCTTTGTTTTTAAGTTTTTCATCTATGAGATTTAATAGTATACTGCTTCTGAGGCAAGCTCCTGCATGATCAGTCCTGTTGATTTCTGCTACAGAATTTGCACGTTCTACCAAGTCTTCCCACAAAATATCATCTTTGGCCATGCCTAACTGAACTAATTTAATCAGAATTACTGGATTAAGATAATCTTGGCTAGTTCCATGAGGAAATCTTCCATCTTTTTTAACATAAAGTTTTGCAACTCGACCTTCAGGATGGATCAGTCTGGAAGGTACCACCAGAGGATGTTCAGTCAGAGAACACGGAATGCATGGCGTAATGCAAAGTATTTCTGAAAATTCACTAACTTTCTCATTCAGTACATAGTGCATTAAAGGATCACGAAGTTCTGCCTCAATTTCTTGAATATTGGGAAAAAATACCTCAGAAAAAAATTGTTTCTCTGAAAAAGTATTCTCTAGTAACACTTGCTTACACCCTGCTTCTTCAAAGCCTGTTTTGACCCAAGAAGGAAGGTCCACAGCACAAAGATTCTTTGAACCTGTTTTTTTAAGGTATTTAAGAAAAATCTTGAAAGCTGCAGTTCCTATGTCAGGACGTTTCAATAATGAATCATCCAAGAACCTGACATTCTTCACTGACACCCAAGATGAGCCATCAGAGAACACTCTAATTCCTTCTTTGCCTTTTGGGTGGGCTATTTCTTCATAAAATCCCTGACCTATAACTGAAAAATCATCGTGCACGGACTCAGGATCAGGCCACACCGCAAAGCAATTGTAATCTTCTAGCTCACCAGATGTAGCCATGTTGCGTAAAACTACCACAGCTTCCAAATAGGCCTTTACTATCACGTGTCGCATAAATACAGTGTTCCACCTTCCTTTCGTGTCAGTTTTCCAGATTTCCTTTCGATTTGACGTAATGGCAAAGGAACCATTGATATGAACAGGTAGACCCGTTTTAATTCGAAGAGGTAAATAGCAAAATACTTCTCCCAAGTTGCAGAAATTGGATTTCACTGTCCATTTTTGATCCTGTTTTTCGCACAACATAACTCCTACTGAGCCACATGGGACAAGTCCTAATCTTCGTCCACTTTCATGTAATGAGAATTTTAAGGCTTCTCCAGTATCCATGCAAGCACACAGAAGCCATGTGGTAGAATCTACCGTTTTCTGCGGCAGTTCATCTGTGGGCCTTTTGGTTTGTCCAGTTTTAGCCATTTCAAAGAACGAAACAGTGTCGTCTTCCGGCCCTCTAAAAACTGGGGAGTGCAAATCAGCAATACGTCTAAAGATATGGTGAAATTCTTCTACAGTTATTTGTAATATGCATGAAGACTTTGGTGATTCAGTGGGAAGTTTTTTTGTGCTGCTACTGCAAGTTTTCATGAGTTTAGCAGCTTCCTTTAGAATGCTTGTAAAGGGGGTAGTAATTGCTTTGGATGGACATAGGTTTTTTTTAATAGTCACAGTGTCTTGAGCCACCTCAGGATTGGCTTCTTCAGCTTTCAAATATTTCAAGACCATTGAGTTTACACACTGAGTAAAAATGATCAGCCTATGCCCACAAATGCTAAACTCATCCACAAGAGAATAAATATCTGCAGTGTTGTAACAGGTAGCGCTGACTTCACTTACTTTAGCTTCCTGCTGAGTTCTAAAGGAGAGTCTGAAAAGGGTCCCTTTATAACTGTAAGGTGCCTCCACAGTCAAAGGTAGCTGACAATCAAATACACCTATGAATGGCTTAAACTGATTAGGAAACTTTCGAAGTCTCTTCTGCTGTTTTTTCCAATTTATCTTGATCCCAGGATTAGATTTATCCCGTATATGTTTACTCAGATGGTTGATGTTTGGATCAAACATGATCATAAATTCTCTGCTCATAATAATGGGAATATCAGTGATATGATAGACGGAATTAAATCCCAAACCAAACTTTCCAACTTTGTCAATCTCTGCTCTCTTTAGGGACTCGCCTAACCGTGTTATATTTAGAAAGTCCGAGTCTGAAAATTCAGAATTGTTGAAAGACCACAAAGCTGGTCCATGACAAGCCGCCATTCCTGGATCCAAAAGATTTTCTCTTATGTCATTATTTCTTCTCATGTCAATCAAAAAATTGCACTGTGTTGCATCGGCATCATCGGCATTCTGAAGCAGCTCTTTGAAGATATCAGACACGGAAGGGTATTCCTCCAAAATGTTCTTAATTCTCACTGTGAGGGGTTCTCGTTGGCCCGATTGTTCAAACCCCATATTTTCTGGATTAATCAACCTAGTACTGAGACATGGCACATTTAACCATTCTGCAGTTTTCATGGGAATATCTTCATGAACTAAAATTATTGGCTCCATAGCATCGTCAAGCAAATCATTTAAGTCATCCACTTTGATGTCACAGTAGCAGCATTCGTGGATTGGCTTCATCGTAAGTTTAAAAGGTTTTTTGCTACAATAGAGCGGAACAGGTGTATTTAAACTGGCTGGAATCTGGCTACTGTACAGCCATCTTATAATATTCAACATAATGTGAAGGTTTTGTTTACTCTTTTCTTCAGGAAGAGACTGTTCGCTTTTGAGATATATTTTTTGAATGACCATGGAGACATGATCTGGGGTCAGCTCTTCAATCGACCCACAACTGATGAACAACTGATGGAACTTAGCCATGGTTTTTGGCACGCTATGAAGATATGGTTGGAGATCAAGATCGGGTGGCGATTTTATTACTGCCTGAGATAGTGAGCAAAACGTTTTACCAGTCCAGACCCAGGGAAATTTCAAGGCCTTAAAAGCTTCTTTTCCCTCACTTAAATGATCGTGCATGAAACCATAAATCTCAAGTAGGATTTGCTGAAACTGATAGTAATCTTCGTCACTAAATTTCTTGGAACTGTGCCAGTCCACTACCACTTTAAAGTGTTTTAACACGGACTTGATATTAGGTTTGATGGTGATCCCTAATGCCTTTTCAATACTTGGCTGGACATTTTCTACAAGGGGAACAGAAGAACCTATTAAAGTTGCTTGGGATATATCACACATTTCTGGTGGTGAACACAAATAGCAATGATCACCTTTCCAAATCAATGAACTTGGGTAATTTGGAGGCCTTTGTTTGCAAGCTGGAATCCATTTAATTTTTTTCAATGTGGCTTTTGTTTCAAGTGAATGCAGTAGTGAACGTCTGTTCAAAACCATTAACAAAGTTCTGGCTTTTTGTGTCAGTGAATCTTGACTTGTACTAGCGCAGTCCTTCAACTTCTCGATTTTATGGGCCACACATAAAATATCTTTCTCTTCTAAACTGTTCTCAGATTTTAGGCCTATTAATCTCAGAGCATGCAGAATATCTGGAGAAGTTTTTAAAACTGTAGGGGGAAAACGGAGCTCTTCTTCCCCGTAAAACAGGTCTTGTAATACTTCCACCTCGGGATCAAAAAGTTCACTGGCAGACACGTTTTTTTTCTCCGAAATCTTAATAAATTTTAATGGTTTCAACCAATCCAGCACCTCTGCATTTTCATTTTTAAGGAAAGTCAAATTTTCTAGAATCCATAGCATAATTCTTATGGCTTCATCGGCAGAATAAAAATCATGCTGTATATCTTTCAAAACAAATTTTATGCAGTCGGTGGTTCTCAACAGTTCTGCTTTCAGTATGTTTGCTAAACGAATGGTGGCTTCATCACTGCTGTCAACCAGTGAAACAGAGAATTTTACATCTGGTGGAAGTCTGGCATTGTGATGCAGTACCTTGCAAACTTTCAGATCGGTGAAAGCACTGCCTTCATCAAGTGGTTGCTCAATTTTCCTAAATATTATTAGCTCACTAATGACTCTCTTCTCTTTTTCAGTAGCATCAGTCAAACTAGCAAGGAAGCTTCTGAGTGCGTTTTTGTGTGACGTGGGCAATGAGGTAATCTGATTTACTGATTTCTGTAAGGGAAGTTTTTCCGCTATCTGTAAAACTATATGTGGAGACGGGGGATGTATATATTTCTTCAAAAGTGGATGTTGAATAGAAGGGTCGAGTTTCTTAAGAATGATCCCACCAAGTTGCTCAATTACCTCAGGTAAAAATTCCGGAAGCTGCGTTTCAGAGCCATCATCTAGAATAATTGGCGATGGAGCCCTTAATCTTATAAGATCTACTGCATCTTCTTCATCTAGTGATGTCTTCGGAATAAGCGGTAGGTCATCAAACAGAGACAAGTCTTCAGAGAAATGTATATACAAATTCTTCCATACCATTTTGAGCCATGAAACAGGTGGGTGATTCTTATCAGAAGTAGGAAACCATTGCACTGTAATCTCTGAACTGGGCCATAAAGTATTCATAACCTCTTTGATGAGCCGCGCAAATCGTTCAGGATTTAGAAGTTGCAACTGAGTGCATTGTCTTCCTGAAATGAAACAAAAAAAAAAGCTAGTAATACCGGAAAGTAATTTGGAAATTTTTTAGAAAAATAAATCAAAACAAGAGCAAAGAGCGTCTTTCTTTGTGGTGTTTTTTTCCCCCCTCACAAAAAAAAGCAAACAAATGACAAAAACAGCAACCGGGTAGCCTTCTAATTCTATACTAGGCAGAAGTATACTATCTGATTATATCTTGCATGCTACAAACCCAAAAGAGATCAGTAGTTATTGTAACCCACAAAATGGCATGTCATAATGTGCTTGGCTCTAACAAAATATTCATGCTCCTTTTTCATCAAATGGATCACTCGCTCTTCAGTCACATATCTTTTCATAGCATGAAAAATGGCAACAACTGGCATATAGAGGCTCTTGATGCCATCACAATTCATTGCATTTTGTTCAAGTTAACAGATAACAGAGTGCGTAAGATACCTTTTCTGCCACTGCACTTTCCAAGTTTTTATTGTTCTTCTTTGATCTGCCTATTTTGTTCTTACATTAATCTGGAAAGTTTAACAGAGTGCAAATTTTAAATAATGGAATTCTATCAATGTTTAATTAGATATGCATCTCAACAATATATCCTAATTAGGTTTCAAGTGTTGAGGAATGACTTCCATTCACAGCAGAACTAAGGTCCAGGAACGAATGGAGTCTCTCTTCTAAGCAATTCTCAAATGTCTATGTGATATTGTGATTATTTAGATATACTATTAAATCCAATCAAGCAAATGAACATATATGCACAACTCTACCATGATTTTCAATGTAAAGCTTAAAAATCTGATTAATGCTATAAAATGGTGATTCGTACTGTTGTAAACTATTAATTTTCATTATTACCAAAACTACAAAAAACTCTGCAGGTATATTTTTAGTGCAAATCTAACTTTCAAAATGAAAGAATTGTAAACAGAAATATCAAACCTATTTATGACTAATTTTTAAGTGCCATATTTAAATCATTTATAATAAGGGTTGTCATGGATAAAATCATGTTATTTTTTATACTGCTGACCTCTGAATATTAAGATATCATATATTTCCTACAGAGCCTGAAATGTATATGACAAATATACTCATACATTCACACACACACATTTCACTTTTGATTTAGTTTCATTTGCATCTCTTCTAAAAATTAAGATGAAATCCTCAATTTTATTAGCTGAGTTTCTACCCATCTATCTTATAAAGTTCAAGTAGTATACTCAAAATCTAATTATTAGTCCAATTTTGCTCATTATGAATGTACATAAAACATGGATCATATATTTAATAATGCAATTCTGAACACTATTATAACCATGACAAGTTAATAGTATCAATTCTTTTTCAAATATGCTTTAAGTAGAGTTAGTCAATTAAATTTGAAAAGCACAAGTCAACCAGCATGGAAACCAATATGAATCTGACATTCAATACGAGCAGAATATTCAGGAAACCAACACACACAAATGTTAGATTTCAATTCAGCAATCATTCAGACAACCATCCTACCTTTAACTCCCCAGAGAAGCTGTTGGGCTAAAATACAATAAAATGTATTTTCAGGAAAGAAAAAGTTTCATTTGCTATTTAGAGTTATAATAATGGTATAAGCTTAGCTGTGGGGATCTAATGGTTCTGAAGTGCCAAACAAATCCAAGTGGTATTCAATCCGTATACTGTTTTGGCATTATGGAAATATAATTTATCTGGGGATTCTTCGTTCCTGCAATATATATGAATTTGTATGAACCAGAATAAAGAGAAGTGCTTCCCAGGTGAATGTCCAAACAATGCTAATTATCAGAATCTTTCAACTTCTGTATCAAAGAAACAGCACTTTTATTAAGGCGCCATCAAAACTATAAATTTGAATTGATAATTTAAATAGATTATCTAACCAGACTTTCACTGGTTCAATTGCACTTTATATTGTTTTGCCTTTAATCAATTCATGTTGTGGTTTCTGTCACCCTCTCTCACTAGTTGGTTTCATTTTTATAGACAAGAGCATGTTTTTCATTTCATTATAAACCAATTAGATTGCTATTGTGAACAAGAACGGTTGATAATCAAGTGATATGGATACATAAAGTGATTTCTTTTTACCTACATTCCTTTTTGAGTTCTATCTTTTATGTAACATTCTTTGTAATCTAATCACTTGATATTACTTGTGCTTCTGTTCGCTGCATTAAAAATATTTTTTTACAAGATATACATGTATTACCTCTACTTTTTGAAGCTTCTTTTAAAGCAGTTAAAACTTGGGGCTTCAGGTTATCAGCAAGTAATCTTCCTTCAAGACCTGGGAAGAGGGACCTAGTAAGTCATTAAAAACAGAGTATTGATCATCTTGATAATTTATATTAGTCATGTCCTTTTTCACAAAACCTGCCAATTAATTATCTCAATGAACCAGGTCATTTTTTCAGCCTCCATAAACTACTTCCTCAAGTTAACTCCGTTTCTGAGTATGTTTTTACAGAAAATATGGAAATAATTTACCGCTATTTTCTTATTTATTTATTTTTCAATTTCCCAATATCACCTACAGATTTGGGAAGAGCCTGATGGGCTCCCATAAAAATACCAACTAGCCCTTACCCTACATACCTTTTTCAGGATCAGCTAAAGATAGTTCTTAATGCACTAATATATCAGTAAGTCACAACCTTGCCTGTAGTTTGAAGACAACAGGATTACATTCCATCCAATAGCTTCAATACCCAGTGACAGTTCTAGCTTGTGATTTCTTGCTATAGAATTTTCATCATTCGTTAAATGATGAAAAAGTTAGAAATACTATGAAAAACAAATTTGTTTTTATTATGTAAAACAAAATATTTCAGGAGCTAGTTAAGATAATAGCTTGTGTGCAATGAGACGGAGCTTAATCCTTCCATCTAAACCAAAGATCTTATAAAAATCAATCTGCTCTTTACTGCAGGTACAAGTAACACTTGTAAAAGCTGGAAAAAGTGGACCGAACTATTAAACATTTTAATTAAATACAGGTAGTCCTCGACTTACAACAGTTCGTTTAGTGACCATTCTAAGTTGCAACGGCACTGAAAAAAAGTGACTTACTACTGTCTTTCACACAACTGCTTCAGCGGTTGGGATCAAAATTCAAACGCTTGGCAACTGACTCATATTTACGACGGGGGCAGTGCCCCAGGGTTCACTAACCACCTTTTGCAAGATTCACTTAACAACTGTGTCACTAACTTGACAATTGCAGGGATTCACTTAACAACTGCTGCAAAAACGGACGTAAAATGGGACAAAATTCACTTAACAAATGTCTGACTTAGCAACAAAAATTTTGGGCACAATTGTGGTCAGAAGCTGACGACTGCTTGTAGCACTATCAGTATTCCAATGAAACTATTATTAACACAGTTTATAAAACAGGTTGTACCTTGGATAAGTTTCTGAAGTGATATAGACTGCATCCTGAGCTGATGCCGATGAAGAGAATGAAATAAAATTCCCATTTTGTAATGGCAGAAGCTCCAATCCAATAAGTTCGCCATAATTTCCATCGCCAAGCACAAATTCTAGGATGCAAAGCTTTTGATCAGCGGATCCCTTATGCTCAGATTTCCTTAACACGTGTCGTACTGTTCCCGGAGTCACTTTCTTGACAGCTTTTATACCCGAAATCACAAGACTGATTGCATTAGCAATATTATCTGGCACTTTAGCAACCTCTTTTCCCGATTCCTGAAGGTAGTTTAACACAGCTTGGGTAGATTCCAAACTCTCATCCATTTCTGAAAAATATACCTCCTCTACATTTACCCAGTTGCCACTGATGGAATAAATAACTTTGTCCTGGAATAACTTTTTCAGAAGAGGTTCTATAATTGGTTGCCAATGAACTTTTGTTGTATTTTTTTGAGGCCACAATCTGTAAATTAGCTCGGCCGACAAAGGAAAATCTGAATTTTTTTCGGTTTCCATTTGCTTAATGGCTTCCAGTATCAAAGTTGCATAGGCTTCAGGGACCACGTTGGCTACAAGAAGTTCATTCCACAAGGCTGCTGGGTCTCGCCACTGATCAAGTTCTCGCCATTTTATACTTCTTCTGTTGTCTGTTAGACCAAAAAACCCACTAACGTGAACCGGCAAGCCAGTCTTACTTTCCTCACCAGGAGGTAATGGAAGGAAACAAAATGCTCTTCCTGATAATTGGGCCTCGGCTCCTTTTTCTTCTCCACTGCTTGATAAAGACATGGCTATGCCGATAGTTGGGATATACTTCAAGTCATCAGCCAAGCAGTCCAATTCGTTACATATCCCTCGTCCGCCAACACTGTTACATACCAACCAAGAGGTCTTTTGTGCATCTTTAATGCTCTCATCTTCTAAAACTATGTTTATATGGTACGTCACGCATGTTATACTATTACTTGGAATGCCTTTACAATACTGGTTTATTGCACTTCCCAAAATTTTGATAGAGTTGGGTCTTTCATGCTTCAAAGCCTTGTTTTCACTGGCTGTAACTCTAAAAATAAGCCGCTCGTTTCCATCAGCTTCTCTAACATATAAGGAGACGTCTTGCACACTTTTAAGGAATAAAAGGACTGTGTCAGCGTCCGCTCTGAATGAATCAAACAATTCTAGAATTTTATCTTTATTGTATAGATTGCTACTTAGTTGGGAAGGCTGCTGACGAAGAGGAAAACGAAAGAAGGTGCCAGGGAAATGTCCGTTTTTGAAGGTCTCCTTTGTGCTTCCAAACACACCAACAAATGGTGTAAATTGATCTGTTAGTTCGTTGATTTCTTTGATGTCATCTTTCAAGTTCCAACACTGGCCTGATTCAGAAGGTCCAAAAAGTGTTTGATGGGGATCCAACACTCCAATTTGGTCACCACTGAATATACTAGGAACATCTACAAGATAAAAGCAGAAATATGTACTTTGATGTCTGCATTAAGTACAAAAATAAACACTTTGAAGCTTTAGCCTTCTCTCTCTCCCTCTCTCTCCCTCTCTCTCCTTCTCTTTCTTTTCTTATCCAACACACCTTCCTCCTTCTATTTTTCCCAAAGTAACCATCCTGTGAGGTGAGATAAACTGAGGAAGTGACTAGTCCAAGATCACCCAGCTCGCTTTCTTTCATAGTTAAGCCAGGACTTGAATTCATAACCTCTTGCTTTCTAGCCTGGTACCTTAACCATTAGACCATACTGGCTCTAACACCATTAAGAATGACAAAACAATTCAAAAGCCATATCCCCCTTTCCCCTTTTTTTAAAACTATGTGCCACAACTAGCAACCATACAGATAACTTTTCTTCATGAAGATCTGTTCCTAATCTGTTCTCTCAGCTCTTCCAATGGTCTAGACATCTTCTAAATTCACTCTGTTTTTGAAGAGATCTTCTTATTAAATTCATGTTAAAACAAACTTATTACCAGTAATGTGGTAAACTGAATTAAAACCAATTCCAAATCTCCCCACTTTGAGTGGGTCATCTTTTTTCCTGCTCCTTGCTATCTCTTGAATGCCATGCCAGTCCTCGGGAGTGAAAACAGCGTTGTTGTACACATAAAGTGCAGGACCTAGAGAGGGGAAAAAAGCAACATAAACTCAAAAATGTTATGTAACCAATGCAGCATATAAGACATTTCAACAATGTGCAAGTTTTACAAGCTGTGAAAATAAATTTTGCAATGGCAAGAGTTACTTTGGGCTCCTTACCCGCTAGTAAAAACCCAATGTAAGATTCTTCCATCACACCAGAAATGGGGTTAGAAGAAGTATAACTAACTCTTTATGTATATCTCAAAGGGAATTATAATACAATTGTCTATAGCTTCTGTTTCAATATTACTATCTTTCACGCATGAAGACGAATATCTGTGTCCCAGAATAATGTTGCAGGATCCAATCTGGGTTGATCACTGGGACTAGGGGTTTTGTCTTCCAAGCTTTCGGACTTGTGCTGGGAACTTCTCTTGCTATCTTTATGGGCAGAGTCCTCCCACATATGGAATTTTACAATTTGCTATGATGATGCAAGAAAACAGATACCGTATTTTTCGGACTATAAGATGCACCTAACTTTTTTGGTGAGGAAAACAAGAAAAAGAAATCTGCCTCTGCCTCCCAGCAATTTTGCCTCGTTGCAGCAAACAGCAAACTGGCTGCTTTACTTTCATTTTCATTTTCAGCATAGCTTGATTAGCACAAGAAAAAAAAATCTGCTTCCCAGCAATTTATCTCCTTGCAGCAAGCAGCGAAGGCCTGTGCAGCAATAGGCAATGGAAATACCTGCAGCCTGAAACAGCTGAGGGTTGGGAGGCCTAACCAACCAACAATCAACTTGTACTAGAAACAGGCTGTTTCTTCTTGCTGCTTGCTGCAAGGAGGTAAATTGCTGGGAGGCAGAGGCCAAAGGGTGAGGGGCCAATGAGTGGGCAGGCCTATATTCGGTATATAAGATGCATTCAAATTTTCACCCCCTTTTAGGAGGGAAAGATGTGCATCTTATACGGCGAAAAATATGGTAATTCAGACATGAAAATAGAGTTGAAAAAGAGATCTTACCCTGGTATTGAGCCATGTCTTTAGACCAGAGGCTCTCAGTTCCATATTGAGTTTCATCATAGAGAAACCTAACTTCTGTAGCTCCAGCATCTTCTGCATTCTGAATTAATTCCTGGAAACAGAATGGAACAAATACTATGTTAAAATATTATAATTCATATTAATCCAAAGCTCAGTTGATTAGAGTACTACAGTTGTGACACAGGGACAAAGATAAAGAAGCAAGGTTGCAAAACACACGCTAAAATTGCATTAAAATTATAAATAGGCACCTCTTTTGTCAAAGGCGATGATGAAACATTTGGAAAAATATTTTACCTCAGATTTAATGACTGAGTAATTAAATGATTGATTTAGAGCTGGAAATGCAAGACAGTTTGTAACTTTAAAAAAAGGCAGTCCTTGATTTCAATCTTGTAATCTAAAAGTTATAAAAGGGAAAGAATGCACAGGAAAAAGAAAGCAAGAATATTCAGGTACTTAATCATGAATCACAGAAGAATAATAGAATTGAAAGGTCAGTTAGATTTCTGAATCAAACTCCATGCTCCACAATTCGAATTAAAATATCCACAACACATATTTATCCAGTAGGGCTAACCAAAGTGTTTAGAGGGATGATTTAAAAAGCAACCACTGAACACCCTTCCTCTCCCCCCCAAAAAAAGAGCCCCCC
>JANHFK010002720.1:228029-238738 GCA_036250565.1 Sibynophis collaris | reverse complement strand
CCAGGCTCAAGGTTGACTCAGCCTTCCATCCTTCCAAGGTGGGTAAAATGAGGACCCAGATTGTTGGGGGCAATAGGATGACTCTGTAAACTGCTTAGACAGGGCTGTAAAGCACTGTGAAGCGGTATATACCAGTAAGTCTAAGGGCTATTGCTATTGCTATTCAGAAACATTGCTGAACATACATTTCATTACAATAAAACAATATAATACCTGTGTCTCCTTTTTCACCCTTTGTTCCATCTCGTCCGTCTCGTCCTGGTATGCCATTGTGTCCAGGGTTCCCAGGAATTCCAGGATATCTTTCAACACAGCTGTTCTGTCTTGGCATTTCTTCTGTGCTGACTGCAACAGCCAGCAAAAGAATCCAGAGTTTCATCTTATCTAATTTCAAACAAAAGAATCAATGTATTGCTGGTTTTCTAAAATCACTAGCTACCACACTTTCCCAAGTAAATGCTAAACTTGAGTCATGAACAGGTATTAGAGATTCAGTGACCATTATTCATAAACCCGGAAAATATACTTTTAGTACATCATCCATGCCCAACTTGGTAGCTTCCAGGTGTCTTGAACTTGGAACTTCCATTATCTTCCAGCTAATATGACTAATGTGACCTGTTTAAGGAAGGCTAGCATAGATAATATGGAAGAATAATAGGTTTTATGAAGGAAATTATTCTAACTAGTTTAAATTCAAGGCTTACCTTGACTTATTGCTGCGCAGATGGATGTTTTTTAGACATATTGTACTTTCCTCCAATGATTGTATATGAAGGAAAAATAAGGATAATCATTTAATTGGTTACTAAGTTCTAAAGAGTGTTATTCAGTCTTCAGAAATGTTCAATGATTAATGTAGTGATAGATGCCAAGATGTTGATGTAGAATGATTTTAGTATTTAAATATTAATCATCAGCAAAACTGCCAAATGCTGATAATAACTTCACAGCATTCTATCACCTTCTACACAATGGGGGCTTCAAAGTTATATTGGTTTATGCAGTTGTACTGTATGTATGTTTCCATGTATGTATGTATGTATGTATGTATGTATGTTTCAAGGGGAAAAGTCTTGCCCCTTTGAAAAAGGATGTACATTTCATTGAGGTGAAGAGCTTTCTATTATACCGTGTTTCCCCAAAAATAAGACCCTGTCTTATATTTTTTGGAACCTTGAAATAAGCACTTAGCCTTATTGCCATGCACTCAAAAGCCCGATTGGGCTTATTATCAGGGGATGTCTTCCTTTTGGGGGAAACAGGGTGCTACAAAACAGAAAGGAGATAATGGTCAAAAGAATAGGATCATACAAGGTGAAGACAAAACAACTTCCTTACTCTGTGCTTCTACAAGACCAGAATTGCTATTAATCTTCTAATTTACTGAGATAGAACTTAATTAAGGACTACTTGATGATGATGATGATGATGATGATGATGATGATATGGTGTTGTTACATTAGCCAGCAGACCACAATGCTATTGCAGTGTAGTAGTTTGGCAGCCAATTTACTAACTCTATTGTAGGGCAAAGTTTTGTGCTTCCCAAGGTGGTTTAGCACCAGAAAATAAGTTGAGTGGCTTTTCTTACAGCATCATTCTAGGCCCCCTACCTTCTTCTGGGGCCACTCATAAATGGGCACTGCAACCAGGGAGGTTCAGAGCTGGAAGGAATCTGACTGCCTGCACAGAGCACCAACCCATCTCTCCATCGAAGTGCTACCTATTTATCTACTTCATAGAACATGCTTTCAAACTGTTAGGTGGACAGAAGCTGAGGCGAGTGACAGAAGCTCACCCTGACACACAGTGTTAGGATTTGAACCTCTGGAGTAAAGATCATCTCTAATGTCATTAAGCCACTGAGCTACTGTGCCTCTTTGGCTACCTGATGACTACATAATGATACCATATCCGTGATGGGTATAACAACTATTCCTCCTTTTGTATTCTCAATGTCAATAAAATGCAAGTTAACATGTGAACACAAAACCCTTGACCAATGGATATTCATTTGGGGAGGTCTGATTTAATCCCCAAAATGTTGGCAATTGTAATAGCATCTCAATGGCTTATTCAAATTCTGTACAGTTTGTTGGTCATGGTACGGTTCCTCAGAAATTTCTGGAGAATTAAATGGTTTGACAATGAAAATTAGGGAAAGTTGAACAGATCACTTCAACTTCAGTAAGAGACAGAAGACCTAAAGATAAGAAAAACATTCCTCTTTTGCAATTGCAGGAAATCAGAAGATTAAAGCTGTTCCTTTTTATTCCACCAAAACTGGAGTAATATATTAACATTTTCCCCCCCAAAAAGGAAGAGACTTGTTAATACCTAATCAGTCTCATAAATAAGCAGTGATAGTCTCAAAGGTGCTTTTTCAAACCACAACTTGATTGTTTTGTCCTTAAGAAGAACAAAATGTTTTGTTTTGATTACACAGACAAGCAGTGAGAGCATTTTCAGAGCACAGAAATGATAAAAAAGGTGCAGTTTTCAAAATCTCTATTGCTCTCTTGTCATTTTAGATATGACAAAAAGCTCACTATCAACAAATGCCTTTGGCAATGATTTCACATTAAATCATCTTCTAGATTGTTATCAACAGTGAATCAAATGACAAGGTACATTATACTGGTTGATAGAGAAGCTAATAGGGGCATAAACAATAACACTACTTTTGTAAGTAATTATGAGGCCTTTTCTAAACATTAGCTTAGGAGTTAGTTTATTTCTGAACATCATATTCTGATGTTCATATTCTGGTTATCGTATTCTGTTTACTAGCTTTTTTTCATATTGATTATTCTATTCTATTCTATTCTATTCCATTCCATTCCAGCCCAACTCACCTCACAGGGGTGTGGTGGTAGGGAAAATAGGAGGAAAGAGGAGTATTATCAAGTATTGCCATCTGAAGTTACTTATAAAATAATAAAGGTGGGATAAAAATACATATTTAAAAATAATCCCAAGACTCAGTGGTCCACATCTGATAGCAGGAAGCAATGCCTCTTGTGAAAATTATTGGTGGTGAAATTATTTCTTGGTGTTAGTATAAGGTTGATGACAAAGGAGTAATTTTAGTGAAAACTCAAAACTGTTCCTCTTCCTTTCTTAGTTACTTTGACACATAAACATATAGTTTAAGTGTAGATTATCAAACAACACACTTGGCTGAATTCACAAAACCCATTAAGTTGCAGATCTTAGTATAGAGCACATGCTGGGATTTACATGTCATGTTTAGGGAAAAGCAATTATGACAATATAACATGTGAATATAGCATTATTAATGTAGAATGCAGAATGTATGTCCCTTACTTCATTTGAGTTGAACATAGCAAATAAGGCACTTAATACTTATGCACTATGCATTTCTATGAACATTTAGAACATAGTTAAAAGTTTTTTGAAAACAGAAGTAGGCCAAATAAATAAAAGCATGTTCCTTTTGCTGTCAATAAACTCCATTTTTAAATTTTCACTTCATGGACTCTGAAAAAATCACACACACAAAATAAACTGTACAGTAACATTTATATAAGACACTGCTGGTAAATGTTATGCACATTAAAATATAAAGTTAAAAGACGATAAAAGGAATGTACATTTCTATATACATTGCAGGAAAATACATATGATATAACATATTAATGCATATAAATCTAGCCAGAGGAATTACAGCAAATACAGAGCAGGCTGAAAAGCCCATATACACACATTAAATTTCAGGTTCCACAGCCTTTTTAAAATGAAACCATGACCTATAGCTGAAACAAATACAGGTAGTGCTTGACTTTATGACCACAAACGAGCCCAAAATTCCCATTGCTAAGCAAGACAATTGTTGAGTGAGTTTTGCCCCATTTGCTCACCTTTCTTGCCATAGCTGTTAAGTGAATCATTGCAGTTGGTTAATAACACAGTTGTTAAGTGAATCTTGTTTCCCCATTACTTGTGCTTGTCAGAAGGTTGCAAAAGATCATCATAATTCTGGGACACTACAACTGGCATAAATACACACCAGTTACCAAGCGTCTGAATTTTGATCACATGACCATGGGGATGTTGCAATGGTCATAATTGTGAAAAGTGGTCATAACTCCATACGTTTTTCAGTGCCACTGTAACTTCAAATGGTCACTAAACAATTGATAGTAAGTCAAGGACTACCTGTATAGATGCAGAAAGCATAAACTGTATGAAAGAAAAAAGTCACAGAACGCTTGCAAAATAAAATATACAAGCTGAATACTTTGTACACATATTAATAGTTTTAAATTGTGTTTTTTTTCCAGAATGCGTCCATTATAAACAAACTCACATACAGAGGAAAACAAGCAATTGACAAAAATATTGTTTTTATTATGGCTAAGATCCTTTGGCTGGAGCTCCAAGTTAGCATCTAAAACACTATTTTTTTTAATAAAAAAAAGTCCCCACCAACAAAATTTAAACTCACTTCTTCACTTTTTAAAATATTAAAATACAACTTTTATAGCCAAGGTTTAAGTTAAAAGTTCTGATTTCTGAAACCCAAAGGGTGTCTATTTTGCATAATATTTAAGAGCTTCTCCATGAATAAGATGGCAATATACTATATAATAATACTAGCCAAGCTTTTCAGTTTAGTTCATGAGAACATACCGGTAATTTACTTGAAGAAAGTAGTGGCACATTAAGTGTTTTGATCTCAACATCTTCCATTTTGAGTTTGAAATGATTGGTTTTTAGTTTAAGATAACTGTTCCAGCCAGAATGCAAATATTCCAGTGCTATTTTGACTATTCAGAACTTAGTGTGGGATTTTCTGTTTTCAGTTCATTCACACCAGGAGAACTCTAATTAATCTAGGATTAAATTAAAGATGCTTTGTAAAAATGGCTTTCAGTCTTCATACCAGTTAATTCCCCAGATGTTGTCATACCCAACCAGCATGGATACTGTCCTGAATTATAGAAATTGATCCTATAACATCAGGGATTCCAGGATTGCACAATATTTAATATGAGAAATCTAAAACCATGGATGCTAGGGATTCAATTTTGTTCTTTATAATAATTTATGTTTTCACCCTCTTGTGGCAAAGACAATGGAAGGCATCTAAGAAGTTAAATCAAGTAACAATCAAATTCAACAACCACTTTTCTCAATGTAGGGTGGAATTGGTACACAGCTTTAAAATCAATTATGCTATTTAAAGTTTGAAATTCTGATCAAGTCAAGTTTATTATCAATTGGAAACACAACATTCTGAAATGTCTTTTAATTTCCAGATAGACCAGAGTCAGGTTAATTAGTTAACTTTGAATATCCATTTTTCCTTTGTATTTCTGAAATGAAAGTTGTGTACTATTAAATGTAAGAAAATTGAAATTTTCAGGAAAAAATATAGAAATTCATATGCTTTGGGTAAGGGATGAGGTGAAAAGTAGAAAACATGAGAACAAATACAAACCTTGACTTGGCTTTTCAGAATTTAATCAGCAGATGATGATAAAATATTATTCAGGAAATGTTAGGCACTTAATTTGTTAGGATAAATAGCTTACAAGAGTTCTTGTAGTAATCTAAAAACTGTGATCATTCCTACCAGGTTTTTGTAGTATTCCAGGCCAAATTATTATTAATATTGAAAAAAACCTAATTAATTTTCTCTTTTCAAATACTCTTGCAAGCTACAAAAACTTTTCCTTCATACAATACACAATTAGGCTGCAAAAAGCTGCAAACAGACTATTAACAAGCAAAATGTTGAGCATAGCATTATTCTTTCATAATATGATTTCCCTCTTTGTAACATTTGAGGGTTTTCTGAAGAATGTATCGGTGCACCTATAAATTCAAAGAATTCTATTCTAATCATTTCAACCACTAAATCTAGTATTTGCTGGAAAAGGAACTGGGCACATGAAGAGAACAGAGGATGTTATTTTAATCCTCTCTCTTGTCTAGACAAAATAGCAACTATTCCTCACTACTTCTCATCCTGAACTAAGAGTACCAACAGAAATGGTGGTCTCTTCCTGTAATTATAAATAGCAGTCCCTCCATCTAAACAGTGAAGGGGACTTAAAGCATGTTTAACAGATCTTTTGGGGGAGGAAATAGAAAAAAGTTGAAAGGGGAGAAGGTGGTCTTCCTGGAGAGAAATATGGCTATTTTGATATTATGATTAGAGGTAGAAAAACCTATGCCTCATACTCTCAAAATCACAGGACTGAAGTGTGGCTGCAAATCAGAAATGGCTGGTCAGCCATCTAAAATAGTCTTGTTACAAGTCCCAATTGTTAAGACATAATTTTAGGGGCACATTTTAAAAATATGAATTTTTCAAATTTTAAAAATGTTCATTTTTAAGCTGAGTTACTAAGATGGTTTATGCATGACCAAGACGGATATAATATCTTATTAGGCATGTTCCCCTTCTCTGGGGTCTCCAGACTGTGGTTGGATCAGTCAAAAATGTTCTCAGAGATAATGCATTGAACAGGAGGTGGATCTAACTGGCCCCCAAGATGGATGGAAACTAATTAAGGACAGAACCAACCTAGAACTAAGGAGAATTTTTTTGACAATGAGAACAATTAATCAATGGAACAACTTCCCTTCAGAAGTTGTGGGTGCTCTAACACTGGAGTTGTTCAGAAGAGATTGGACAACCATTTGTCTGATAAGGTATAAGGTTTCCTGCTCGAGCAGGAGGTTGGATTAAAAGATGTCCAAGCTCCCTTCCAACTCTGTTATTTTGTATGTTACAAGGCAAATTAAAATGGCTTTGCAGAGCCATTTCACCTTGTGAATAATTCAGTACTTATTCTTGCAAAACATATGGCTGTTCAAAGCAAATAGGCAACTAAGAAGATAATGAACTGGAAATCACTACTGCATTTAAAAAACAACACCACCTTTGGCTAATATCAAAAGCAAGTATGAACAGCATGATGAACAATTGAGCATCAAAACTATTTTAAGTCATTGTTCCCCCGGCCGGGTGCTTTCTAGATGAATTAGAATTTCAGCTTCTCTAACCCAGGATCAATGCTATTTTGGAATTAAGACTCAAAATCCAGCACACCTGGAGGGAAGAAGGCCTGGTTTGAAGGATATGTTATGCTATGTACAGAGGCATATGTAGCATGCTTGTTATTAAAACTATCTATTCATATTTAAACATTCTTCTTAGTAAAGACTTTCAATGTGTATTAAAAATGAAGATGTACCAATTCTTTTCAATATATCTATAAAATCGATCAAGAGCTAATCAGCACCCTTTGTTAGCATTTTCATATCAGTTTTTATTGTCTATTGCTGAAGCTGTCAATTGTTAAAAATCATTATAATACCATATGTGTGTGCCTATATGTAATAAATGTAATTGTCCAGTTGTGTCCGACTCTAGGGCTCAGTGCTAATCTCAGTTTCTTGGCTGAGGGAACTAGCAGAAGACATTTCCATGATCATATGGCCAGCATGACTATATGCCGAGGCACATGAAACACTGTTACCTTCCCATTGAAATGATACCTATTTATTTACGCGCATTTGCATACTTTCGAACTGCTAGATGGGCAGGAGCTGCAACAAGTAACAGGAGCTCACCCCATTCCAAGGCACTCGGGTCTCGAACCTGGGCTGTCAGTTTTCCAACTGAAAAGCTCAGCATCTTTAACCACTGAGCCACCATGCCCCCTTATATGTACATACGAGGGCACAATGAAGTCAAACTTTGGAACTACTGAATCTCCCTAAGTTAAGTCTTTAATACTGAAGCATGTCTGTTGAAAATAGAGACTGAAAAATGTTGCAGTTTAGTTGGATGACAACCTCTCCTAGCTATATCTGCTCAGAAGTAAGTTACGATTAAATCAAAATGGTTTACTTTCTAAACTTCTCTTGAGGAATGGACTCAAATATGTGTTTTACATTTTAGCTTACCTGGTTGACGCCATAGCTCTTCATACAGTTTAGCCTTTCTTTTGGGTCAAGCTGGCTAAGAAATTATAATCCAATCTATTTAGAAAAGGCTGATACCTTTTTCTTTAAAGAACCCTCCCCAAACCCCCCAACCTTTGTAACAAAAATAATATAAAATCCCTGAATTTGTTTATGTTGTCATACGTTGCTTATGCATTACTTTGAGCTGTAGTTTCATTAACCATGGTTTATTTAAACCATGGTTTAAATCAGAATTGGCTGGGTATGCTCAACAGACTGAGGCATGAGCCACAGTTTACAAACTGCAGAACTTGGGTTACAGTAACAGACTAAATAGAACACATCCATTATGGCTTAGTGCTAATTACATACCCACCCTATTTTCAAGATCCAGTGTTTTACTATAAGCATTATCAATATAAGACTACAACAGAGAGGGTGACCAAGAGCATGCCATAAACCCCAATTTATGGCAGTTGTCTCGAAGAAGGGTATTTTTAACAAGCCCGTGTTAAAACAACAATTTCATTTCACAGAAGAGAACAAACCAAATCAAAACAAGGACATATCATTTTAATAGTCTATAAATAGGCCATGTTTCTAACCAAGTTTAATCAAAATTCTAATGTCACCAGATGGTCCTAGTGTTGGATACTCTTAACATAATGCCAAAGAAATAATTGCTAAGCCTCTTCTGGCTTATCTGATGCACATAAGAGCAACCGCATAAAAAAAGATCATGTTGGAACTTGTTTAAAGTCATTTTTTGTAAGAAACCCAGATGGAATAAGTACATTTATGGGATTGAGTAAAAACTCTCTCAGGTTGCGTTTTCATATCCTTATCTTTGTATAGTTGCATTGGTGCCATTTAAGGCACTCTTAAAACTTAAAAAGAAATACTTTCTTTTTTTTCCATAAAGTACAAGCAGGCACACTGGAAACCAATGATGCAGTTTTCATGGGCTCAAGAGCCAGAGATAGCAAAATGAAATCCATTTCTTGATGAATGGCAATGCATACAGCAAAATACCGTTTTTGGTAAGACTCCGCCCTGAATCAAAGGGGGGCTTTCTTCATATAAAAATACATGTTCATATATTTATGACACCGATTTCACATTTTCTTCCTTTTGCCATGGACGTGCCTTGGAGGAAGTCTAAGTCTCATTTAACAGAAGAACACAGCAAACAAAGATAAACAGGAAGAACTAAGCAGTTTTCTCAGTACCAACAACTTGATGATGTAAGAGCCATCGGAAGGATGAAACCACCCTTGGCCAAATTCTGCACGAAGGCGGAGAAGCTATGCTTCTTGTTTTTAAATTTGGCCAATCCATTCTCTATTAAGTCTGTCAAAATGACTCAAATTTTTGAACCATTCCTTTGGTACAAGGATGACATATGCACATGGCATTTTCTGAGAAAGCAGCAATTTGCTATTGTGGTCAAGTGGCAACTCTCCCATCAGTCTGTTGATTGATTTAGGACCACATCCATTTCAGATCATTCACTATCTCCTTCAATAAACCACGTCTTCTTCATGTTGTTCAATGAAGGTTATGGTGGAAAATCAAAAAGTCAGCCCATATCTTCTCTCCAGGGCAGAATCCAGGTTTTCCAACTGGACCAACAAAAGCTTTGCTGGCAAATTGTTCCCCTTTTCCGGATGGCCTCTCAGGCCATGGATGTTGAGCTGTTCATTTCTTAAATGGTGTCAGTTTGTTAAAAGTGTGCCAGAAAAGGGACGGTTTCCGCTTTGGTTCTGCTAGGGCGAACACCTGCTGCTGTGGAATACTAGTGGGCACTGTAACGTGACGTTGATGGATAGGATGCAAACTTTGGTGTAGTGGTGGCACTGGGCATCCATTATAGCTGACACCTGTAGAAGGGAAACAGTATCCAAAGATTATAATTCAGGAGCTGTTCACACGACAATTTTTGCTATACATCAGGGAATAGGAATCTGAGGCCAGGGGAAGTCTCACCATTAGGCAAAATTCCAAGGACTGGGGATGGCAAAAACGGCCTTCCCAATCTCCCGGAGGCCCTCCGGAGGCCAGAAACTGGCCGTTTGCCGACTTCCGGTGGTACCAGAAGGCCTGTTTTTCACCCTTCCCATGCTCCAGAGCCTTTCTAGGAGTCTGGGAAGGCCCAAAAATCAGCTGGTCGGCACACGCATGCACGCTGCAGTTGGGCTGGGGCAACGCTCGAGTGCCCACTGATATGGCTCCGTGTGCCACCTGTGGCACACATACCATAGGTTCGCCATCACGGGTCTAAGTAATTTGCTGCCTAAGTGACCATTTCGGAATGTATCACTCTGAGGACCCAAACAGAACCAGCAATAATAATCATTATTATTAACAGCAACGAAGCAACAAAGATGATTAGGGTACTGGAGGTTAAAAACATATAAAGAACGGTTGCTGGAACTAGGTATATCTAGTTTGATGAAAAGAAGGACTAGGGGTAACATGATAGTAGTGTTCCAATATCTCAGGGGCTGCCACAAAGAAGAGGGAGTCAAGCTATTCTCCAAAGCACCAGAGGGTAGGACAAGAAGCAATGGGTGGAAACTAATCAAGGAGAAAAGCAACTTAGAACTAAGGAGAAATTTCCTGGCAGTTAAAACAACTTGCCTCCAGAAGTTGTGAATGCTCCAACACTGGAAGTTTTTAAGAAGCTGTTGGATAACCATTTGTCTGAAGTGGTGTAGGGTTTCCTGCCTAGGCAGGGGGTTGGACTAGAAGACCTCCAAGAT
>JANHFK010002720.1:60753-75027 GCA_036250565.1 Sibynophis collaris | reverse complement strand
TAAAACCCCAATTAAAACCCCCCAAATCAGCTCACGAGAGGCCGGCCAAGGTGAAAAAATGAGTTTTGAGGGCTCGGCGGAAGAGGCGCAGGTCCAGTATAGATCGAATCTTGGGGGGAAGTTCGTTCCAGAGGGTCAGTGCTGCCTTTGTTTCTTTCTCCTTCCCCAAACATCACCATTAAGCAGAAAAGACCCTGCCAATCACTGTCTTTCATGTGAGCTAAACTAGGGAGGGGGCAAATTTTGACTATTGAATAGATGGCAGATTTTGCCACCTGTCAAATTAATTCTGGTTTGATATCTTTTTTGGGCACGCATTCAAGAAAACTCAAATATCAGCTGATATCTGCCAATTATGCTTTTGGACACAGAATTGCCACCAAAACTGTCAAAAAGAAGCGTCACAATATGATGAACGCAGTGAACAGGCTCCCTTTAAATGTGCCTGTACTAAACATTTGTGCCAAATCAGAGTTGACTATTAGGTTCATGTTGGATTTGGAGTTGGTACAGTGAAGAAATCTATTTCCTTTTGTGGTTTAATTTTTTACTGTTGGGGTAGGCATTAGAAGGTCAATTAGTCGATTGATGTTCCTTTGTATTGGTTATATTTGAAACTGTGTCTGCGCTTTATGCAATCTTCTTCTTCTTCTAGATACTATTTCAGTCTTTTAAAAAATGAATCTTTTATATTTCCTCTAACAGGGAATATAATACGATGCAAAATCCAAATTGAAAATCAGAGGCACTTTAAAAATAGAATCAACAAGTAAAATGCCGAATTATAAAGGTTTGTTTTAAAAGCTGATAAAAAGGGGTAGCCCTCATCTCTCCAAAGAGGGCTTTCCAAAGAAAATGTGAGTAATGGGGGGGCGGGGGGGGGCAGGGGAGATTTCCCAGAAAGTTTGATAAATCTTTAGCATTTATAAACAAAACCTTCTCAGATGATTTAATTGAAAAGATTTCGAAATAGCCATTCTCTCTTGGAATGCTGCCAAGCTGTAGAGAGCTTTAAAGGTAATAATTTCTTTGTATTTCATCCATATTTGCAGCCAATGCGATGCTTTTAGCGGAAAGGTGTGAGAATCTCCCCCACCACTACCAGAAACCAACCTGGTTGCTGAATTTAGTAACAGTAAATTAAACAAAGGCAGCCCTATGTCAAGGGTGTTTTGTATTGTATGTTACCAACATATACACATTTCATTACTAAACTAGTTAACATTGTGTTGATCATTAGCACTGATGTCATTACCTAGCTTGGTAATGAAACGTCTGCATAAAAACAACTAATCTCAGAGTATACCAAGAACCCCACAAGTTCAACCCTGAGCTAAGAGTGATAAAAAGTTCTCCCAATCTTCTTTGCAATCTTGGAAATCAGAGATTTAAATTAAGTACTCCTAAACATACTCATTTTGGGAGACTGTGACCACTGGATGATAGGGAAAATCATCACACTATGGAATTGTTACCCATAATACTGGACATAACTTCTGTTGCTATGTTGATTGCTATATTGACATTATTGTATTGATAGTCATATTAAGTGTTCAAATTGTTAATTATTTGGGGCTTATTTTAGAAAATAAGTTTTAAATTCAAGAAAAGAAAAATAAATACCAGTAACCCTTATTGTTTGAACAGGAGCATGACAGAAACAAGCAGGACAAAAATAGTATTGATACTTAGGAAGACTAGTATTAGAGAAGACTCCTGAGAATACTGTAGAAAGCTGAGAAAACAAACAAATGAATCATTAAAGAAATCAATGCAGAGTTCTCACTTAGAGATACAAATGACCAAACTCAGATTAACCTACTTTGGATACATTATGTGAAGATCCAGCTCCCTAGAGAAGGCTGTAATATTGGGAAAGGTGGAAGCAACGAGAAGATGTCCAATAGCAAGTTGTATGGTCTCAGTTAAAGTGTGGCAATAAATGCACTGTTGGAAGATCTGAAAATTAGGTATAAATCATCCTGCAGGAAATCCATCTATGTGGTCAACAAGAATTTATACCGATTTGATGGCACACAATCAATTGACCAATCAATTACTGCTCAACAGCGGAAAAGGCACACTGTATTAAGTTAGTTACGATACACCAGGTACATACTACTCTGAACAATAACATATTAACCATTATAGGAGGTGTTGCATTTCCTTTTTGAGGTTGGATGGAGAGATTTGCTTTTGGGGGAGGAAGAAATTCAAACTTGAAACTTTTCTTCAATCTTCCACCAAGATTTCAAAGGCTGGTGGTTTGGAGGTGAAGGAAGAATATTAGTGGCAACTTAGGACTAAACCTGAAAAGTTAATCATTTGACAGAATTCATTGTCCTCCCAGTCACCACTAAATTTCCAAATCACTTCCAGATTTGTTAACCCTCTAGCTGGTATACATTACTCTTTCCTATTGAAACCAGAGGGAAAGCATTTTTTAATGGTCAAAACCATGTGTTCATGCATGCATGGAAAAACGTAGCTATTCCTTTCTTTCCACCCCAAGTATAAGCACAGACGGCTTTGAGAAAGACAAATTCTACCCCTCCTAAGATTTTGCCATTGGCTCCAATAGAATTACTTTGTTAATATTTGGAGCAAATGCAGAAATTAGCCCATTCTTAGTTCCCTTCTTGGTGGGCACTTAATCTTGGCACAAAATGGCTATAATATTTTCTTTCTGCCTTCCCATGGTTTTTTCATGTAAGAGGAGACAGGCTTAAGTTATCCTCTGTAGAAGTAGCATTTCCCCCCTTAATCTCATACTAGAGCAGCATCAAGGTGCATATAGTCTTTTAGATATAAATCAGTGTCAAAGAAGTCAGGTGACTGCAGTGACATGACACAGAGGCAGGAGTTGGCATTGGAGACAGGAAATTTCCCGCTGGCATAATTTTATGCAGAGTCCAGGATGGGTGGAAATACTTCAGTTCGGCTGTAGGGAATGTTCTTTAGACCCTATGAAAAATATCAACACCCCCAGTCCACAAACCAGCATATAAGAAGTGTAAAAGTCACAATTAAAATGGATGTGTAGCATGGACTGCCTAACTCCCATAATAAAACTGTTTTCTGTTCTATTCCACCAGTGTGACTGCAGAGTCACTAAATCAAGTTATTGAAATAACCACCTGTGAAGACCATGAAGTCCATATGCAATGACCAAAGTTCATTCATCACTTGGGTAGTCTCCGGAGAAATTAAGAATTTGATAGAAACCTAGTTTTGTTTTCCAAGTTATTAAATAAAAGTTTCCAGTGCTGCCTACTGTCTAGAAAAGAGAACCTGCAGGGAGAGAAAGTGGAGGTGGGACACCTAAGAATGTGTGTGTGAGATCTTCTCCAGAAAGCCACTCAATCCTGGCAGCACCGTTACTGGATCTACACATACTTTTTCCCACTGTACACCATGTTTATTCCCTATTAAGATGTTAGAACTCCTTTCTTGGCGTTAACACTCCTGTGCATTAGTTTGTATATTCACCATTGTGCTCCGCATGTAGGGTGATGCAAGAAAGGCTCTGTTTTGAACAATGAAGCATCTCTGTGCATATAACACATACTTAAATTGATTAAGTTCTACATAGATATTTATCACTGAAATGTAGGTTACATTTACATTTTTTAAAAAAAAGCTTTCAAAGAAAGTATAACTGCTGATAGAATCTTCCAGAAATTTCTTCTGCGTCCCGTTTGAATAGATGCGCACTGTTCAAGAGCGCTTCCTTCTACTGCTACCGTATTTTACTCTTGCAAGTAAATTGTGCTCACAGATTTACTTTTAACATGCATGCATGCATACATACATGTCTTGGGATAAATGGTAAAATGGACATCATGACACAAACCATGATTCTGTAATTGTGTGTAAGGTCAAAAGATTGCACTATGACATCACATTTGCACATTTTGTTATTTTTTCATCACATTTTGTACTGGACACATAAGCATATGTACCCAAAATACAAGTGGCACTTATTGCATTAAATATTCCACATTAAATAAAAACCCTCATTAAAACAAAACTATGTCCAATCTTTAATGGCATCAAACAATTATACAAATAATCATGTGTTAAGCAACAAAGTTTGTACAGTTGGTGTCTTATAGTTCTTATTACTCACAACACACAGCATATTTGATTACTGAGCAAGGTGAAGTGAAGAGAGAAATTCTGGATTTATTTTTAATGCTACTGCACTGGTAACAAGCTGAGCAGAAATAGCACGACAGGGAAAACTGTGTAGTTAAAAATGAACTGTCAGTTGCAATATGCTGAGTGCAATTTACCAAATCAATATTTTATAACAATACAAATCTATCTCAGTCATCTTTGTATCATGTCTGTTCTGGATCTTTCAAAAGTAAGCGCTGTATTTTCCTTCATGGTTGCTTAAAGAACTTGGAAAGAAACATCAGAAGCTCCTTTTAGAATTCATCTAAGGCCATGTTGTTCTCACAGGCTAGCAGATTATCTCCCAGCTGTTTCTTAGATTCACCAGAAGATACTCAAGATTGAATTTGGAAATGACTCTGCCATTATTATTGTCAGTCAACTGAAATTATTGACAGGTGTATTTGCACTGCACATTATAATAATCTCAGCAGCTGTAGAGGTTGAAGTAACTCTTTGGACAAACACCAATATGCTAGAAGGTACCAGAAACAACATATGGATCTTCTAAATTCACTGAGATTTACATGATGAATGTTACATCAGTATTCAGATTAGAGGTTTCTGTTTTATTATGGAAGCTAGAAACCATGGCCCTGATGCAGCAGTCATTGAAGACAAATACATATACTGAATAATTACAATTCATGAGTGTAATTCTATTCTTCTGTGCAAGTGCTCACAAACAAAAGGCTAGTTCTAGACATGGATTTGCTTTACTGAATCAGGAGAGATACTTATGATACCAGACATACATTTGCATCCTAAATCTTCCTTTGTAGTCCATGGCAACTACCTTTAGGATTCATGACTGCTCAGTTAACATCAATTCATGTTAAATAACACAACTTTGGCTGGACTGCAATTGCAAATAGCATCAATATGTCATAAACTAAAAATTAAATAATTATCCAAACAGCAAAAACTATTTTAGTTCTGTACTTATTTTACTTCTGTATGAACAAATAGACTGAACTGTTTAGATACTTCAATGACTTCTTTAATGAAACACAGAAAATCATTATCATTATCCTTACAATCCCAAACCAGTATTATCAACTTGCTAAAACATTTTTTTCTTTAAAAATTAAAATTAAAATTAAAAAAGAAGAAAGCATACAATAAACTACAAAATGAGGAGGCAGGTAGCACAGTAGACAGCACATTCAATTTACTGTACTTGAAATGATCTGATCCCTTTTCTACCATCATAAACTAAATTAAGTTTGGTATTGATTGTGTTAATTTTAAATTGCACAGGTCAAACATCAAGTATTAGTCCTGGACTGAATTGCTGGTAGCATTGCTGGTAGAACAAAGCAACAGCAATAAATTTAGTTTGCACGTAAATGTAATAGGGAAGATTATCAAAATATGGGAAACAATTGGATTTCCATCTGCTAGCAAAACAAACCTTTAAAAAGAAGTGAGGGTGCCTATTCAGGTATTGTTCAGGTATTTTACTGACACGTTATATAGGCTTTTTTCACTTCAGTTGACTGATACTCAAAATCAAAGCTTTTCATTTTGCATGAATTGCTCTGAAATAAATATCCAGCTTTTGAGGAGGGCAGGAATTATCACAAAGTCTTTTAAATGATTTCTGTACATTCAAAAATAAAAAAGAAGGTGATGGCATATATTTTATTATTTCTCAACTATACTGATGCCATGCATAAAATGATTGAAGCTTATGATGTAGTATCTGTTCTGTATTAGCTGGAAACATCCGCCTTTCCTTAAAACACGGACTGCATTAGTTTTAGTCAGAATGATAGCTCATGGAAAGATAAATTCTCTTTCTCCATACCTTGTACACTTTTAATTGTTGCATGTTGAGAGAAAAATGAAATAAGCAACAGTTCTCTATCACAAAGCACATTGGCACCTAGTACAAGGCAAAATAGATTCTTTAAAATAGTACTGTTGATCAGCAAACCCCACATTTATTCTTTTAAATGAACTGTATCATTTGTCAATTAAACTTTGCCTATTTTGGAGAATGCAGTAACACAATTCTGACAAGGTAGCAGAATGGAGTGGGCTGCTCATAAAAAATGCACCAATGAAGATGTTCACAGAAATGTATGACTGATGCTATGTGACATGCTTATAAACAATGCATATGCACCCTGCAGTGTGCTTAGACTGCAGGAGAAGAAATATTTGGCAGGAGAAAAAGGGAAATTTGCCTGGAAAATGAACTTCTGGTTGAGCGAAAGGGGATGGGTATGCAGACAGTATCGCTGGCAAAAAGCAAACTGAATGAAAGATAACTAGGATTATTGCTGGCATTAGGGCAAAATAAATAAGCATAGAATACACAGTGTAAGCAGAGAAAAAATGTAGAATAGCATTGAACGGAAGTCATGCTAAAAGCAATCTGATCAGGCTATGATAGATGAGTAGAATAAAACTACACAAGGAGATATGTGGTATCAAAGCAGAGAGCACAACATTTAGAATGCATTCACAATGAGAAGTGGGTTTGTGGCTATATATGAATGGAAGTGAAAAATAGATTTGCGATACATAATACAAATCCACTTTAAACAAGTAATACAAGCAATAACACTCACAGCCTATAATTGAATAACACATCAGGTGTGAAGGGATTTTCTATAAATGTATAGAATACATAGATGCAGGGCCACCAAGATTTTGACACGCTCTTACATGTTAGATTTTGTGTGCTTTCATTCAAATAGGTGATATTAATCAGATCACTCCAAAATATGGGATATTTTTAAAAAGTACTTTAATGCAAACTTTGGGATCATCTTAACTCATGCCTTTAAGAGAACAAAAATGGTATCAATGATGGAAGTGGATTGCATTTTAATTGAGATTCCCAGGTTTGTTCTAATTCTCTGAACTCAATTAAAAATATGAATGAAATGTTACTATATTCTAGAATTCCATGTTTTCCCACCAGTTTGCAGCTTTTCATTTTAACTTCTACTTCTACATAGGCTTGGTTCCTAATGATATGCAGCCCCTGAGCTCAATATTTAAGAAATAGTTTGCATTATTTTATTTTATGCCTCTCAGTTTAGTTATATTAATTACTGACTCTCTATCTGTTCAAAAAATAATTATTACTGCTACTTTGCCTAAAGATTCAACACAGAATGTCATAGATGTCAAGCAAAATCAGGGAAATATAGCAAATAAAAGAATTAAAAACAATTTAAAAGTACAAGGAAGAGATGTCTGCACATTCAGTAAGTGCACTATTGCTTATGGCAAAGAGAAATCAAGTCACCATAACTATTGTGCCTGTAGCTTCGTATGGTAATACAATGTTCATCTCATTGGTAGAAAGATATATGTTTTCATATTTCAGGTTATAATAAAATCAGATTTGCCACCAAATTCATGTTTGAAATGAGTCCCAGCCTTGGCTCTTTGGTAATCCCTGGGTTTTTGAAATATGTTTGTAACATTAGGCACATATTGAAGACATTTGAAGTGACCAAATTGCATTTTCTGAAAGACTGGAAGCTCTGGCATTGGAGTAACTATGGGATTGGGCAGGGTGAAGTGGTGGTACCATCTTCACATCTATTTGAGAACAAGACTGTCAGAGTTATGGTATGCTAGATTTGTGAAGTATTATATTTGTAAAATTTTGGAGTTGCAGCTACAATATTTGATTTGGTCCTACTCTCTCTACAGTTAAAGTAGGGATGGATGGATTGCAACACAACACATGAAAGTTAAATCCCCCATGTCCACATTCAGAATCATGCTGTCTATAAATAGGTAATTTTTAAGACAAAATTGGAACTCTATGCAATTTACTCTCAACTTTTAGCATCAAGTTTCATTGTATCCACCATCTGGTTTCAAATCATATTGTTCCATTGTAGCAGAATATACTCCATAAATATTTAAAAGACCTTATGATTATGATCTCCTACTCAGAATGGGAATAGTGTGAACAAAATTACACATGAACACATATGTGATGTCTGTTTACAAAAGGAGAAATCTGGAGCATATTGTTGCACTATTTAGTGTATAAATATATCAATTTCTACGCTACCATAGCCTTGATAAAGTATGTTCTTTCTCATCTAAAGACAAAAGCAATATAACTTATCTGTAATAATGCAATTCCTCATACATCCTATTTTTTATTTTTATTTTTTAGAAAACGTAGCTTCTGTACTATATTGTGGAATCAAACCTTTATTCATAAGCATTATCCAAAACAAAACAAAAATGTTTTTGAGACCATGCTGTTAACAGCATGAAAAGCTTCAGAGTGAAGTCAGATTCAGAATCAGACAGTTTCCTTGTATCTTGGCAATCCCATAAATTTCTAGAATAACTAGTAGTTTTGCTTCACCAGGCAAAACCTGGCAAAATCCAGCATGCTGGAATTACCCTCAGAATCAGATATTTCAAAGACTTTGATGCAATATCATTTAAGTGTCAATAAATAATTCAGTAGAGAGCATGAAAAATTAACCAGAAATGGAATCTCCCAAGGATAAATTTATAAACAAAAATACTACCAATTTTGTGTGCTTTTTTTCTTCCTCGCTAAACTAGTCAGGATGTTTACAGGGTAATCAGTTTGCTTCTTCAGTAACACCAATCATGCATTTGCTTTGTAATGGCAGGGCCTGTTTTAAATCTATTCCATGTGCTTTATTCCCATGACTGCAGATGGCTACAATCCACATCCCATTTATCCCAGACTAAAGTCAATTGAATTGCTGTAGAATAAGTGGGTTGTGGATTTCTGCCAATAAAGAGCAATGCATGTACACTGAAATGAGAATGAACTCTTTGTGTCAAATGCAGACCACATTTTCAGCACAAATTTTGTATCTATGAGAGTAAACTAGGGGTGCACAAGACAGTTCATACTACTAAGAGAAAAAAAGTATCTCCTTCTGACAATAGTTTCCTAAAAACATGTGATATAAAATACTAGAACTATACTATAGTATGCATTTTCTAAAAACATATAAAAGGTACTAAGTGAACAGTAAGTGCAAAGAGATTAAAATGCCTGCTCTAATATAGTCTTTATATGTTAAGTACAGGATAACAGCACAAGCATCATCCCAAATAGAATTTTAATAAAGTCTTCTTTAACAAATAAAAATAGTGACAATTATTAAAGGATACAGCATCTTTGGGACCTGAAAAATCAATTAGCCAATTAAGGCTGCAGAAATACAGGAATCTCTGATTCACCTGCACAACTCTAAAGAATGCCTCCAAGATGATAATCTTTTGTTTCCTTCCTAAATTTCTAAGTTAACTTTGCCCCCCTCAAACATTAATCTATTAAGGGGGTTATACAGAGTACCAACAGAACTTTGTTTAGCATGCTTTTCAATGCACCGTCTTAGGTATTGTTTATTTTTCTAAAATACAAATATATATATATATATATTTAAAAATAAAAGGAACCTGGCAAAAATTAGCCGCATTTGCAAGTTGCAAAATTAAACATTTGAAAATAATTAATTACTTAATACTATGCCTGGGAATAAGGCCACTGAGCAGTAGGAATTACTTTAGAGTAAACAGGAATAAACTGAATTGCATGAAATGATGGTTTGTCAATAATTAAGGACCACTTTTAAAGACGTTGGTTGTAGCAGCATGTAGGTGGAGTGTAATTGCAGATAGAGTCAAGAATTTAACTGAAATACTTCTAATTCAAAGGCAGCACCAACAATTTTAATGTTCATGTCACCAGAATAATATGACATTTCCTCATGCTATGTTCTGCGGTAACTAAAGTTTTCTGTTGCTTTTTTTTCTACACAAGTTTCACATTTTCTTGATTCCTTAAAGTGCCCTGGTCTTAAATTCTAGCAACAACTTGGCAAATTCACAAGTCTTGTGTAATGACAGATATTTGTTAATTATAGTCTTCTAAGACCTGCAGGCACCTTATTACTATGGCATCTGGCTGTAGTATGGATTCAAATATGAACTGCAAAAATTCAGATAATTACTAAACAGTTATAAGGGGCTGGTTATCTATATTTCCTTGTTATTCACCAGTTCTCTGGATTTGAACCAGCCAAGATCTGAACAATAAACTGTAGGGCCTTTTAAATAAATATTACTTTCATGGCAACTATACTTTGTCTTCCAAAGATAGAATCATCCTATGGCTTTTACATGATTTATAAAGGTCTGTGTTATTATGGTAAGGAATACAAATACTTGGCTTCAATTAATATTTTCAAGATATGATTGTCATCAACTTATAAATTCTGTTAGCAGTTTAATGAGTTGCTACTGTACTGGGTCATATCAACTGATACAAGAACTGATTCCTTCTTAATTTCCTTACGGATTTTTTTGACAGATGCCAGTCATTTTAACTTCACAGCCATATGTTGAGACAACAGCTACCTTAATATTTTCCTTATTAGCATCGTGCATTTCCAACAGAATAAACAGAGAGAAATAATAACCTCATCCTGACATTACAAAATGACTATCACTGATAGGTTATCAGTATGCTTATCAGAACCACATGCAGGTAGTCCTCAACTTACAACAGTAACTGAGCCCACAATTTCAGCAGGTCACCACATGGCTGTGCTGTTTTACAACCTTTCTGGTGGCAGTTGTTAAGTGAACACTATAATCACTAAGTGAACCAATTGTTCGCTACAGAGCAATTTTTGCGAGAAATCAAAAGTAAATGTCAGTCTCAGGCAAAAATGTCATAAATCACAATCACTCAACTATGGGGCACTGGCAAAAGGCCGTAAACGCAGGCTGGTTGCTGAGCATCCAAAACATGGCCACACGACTGCAGAGGGTAATCAATATTAGAACTTTGAATCTGGATCGTAAGTCCCATTTTGAAACTCTATCGTAACTTTGAACAGTCACTAAGCAACCCATCATACGTCAAGTACTACTTAAATATATTTCTAATTAATCATGAACACTTTCAATCATAAATTATGTCTTGAGCTGTATTTATTAATTTTCCGAAACAGGACAAGATGAAGATGAAAAATAAAAAAAAATTAGAAAAATGAAAGACAATGTATGTTTAATTTCTTCAGTTATTCATGGAAAGGGAAACTTATCTATAGTTAAATCTATTATTTCTTCTTATAAATATACTACAGATAAGCAAAATGTGTATGATGAAAATTTGCAAGAAAAATAAGGAAATTTAATTATTAATACTTTAACTAGTGCACCACTGTTTCGTTCTGTAATTAACTCATCTCACAAATGACATTCTCTTTCCATTGCAACTTTAGCTCCCTGAGCTCTTATGTATGCACTATTTTTATAATAAAACAAGGAGCATGGTGATAGACTTGCTTAAGCAGCATGCAAAAGGAGAGCATGCCCTTCACTGATATAAAACAGAATAAACGTTTCTTATATATTTACTAGAATTAAAGTTCTATGTCCTTTACATGTTTCCTTCCAAAATATTACAGTTACAGTACAAATAAAAATGGTTTCATCTGATGTAGTTGCAGAATTCCCAATGAAAGGGCCTACATTAAAATGAGCCACTCACTATCTTCATCCTATTTTTTTAAAAGCAAAATCAGGCTAAATACCAATTCCTTTCTCATGAAAATGATGATTAACTGTCAAAATGATTTGAACAGAATTGCTCTGTATATCCTTGATCTTATCCTTTGGAAATTAATATACATGCCATTTAGCACTTTGCAGAAATGTGTGCATGTATGGTATGTGTATCCATGGGAATATACATGCATATATACATTAGGTTTGCATAAGGAGTGCACCTGCAACAACCCACAAATACATTTTGAGACAATACCATATATAAAGTATACCACCAGATAGTGCCTTCACATTCTAATAAGCATGCATTTTACATGGGAGATCTCATTTATTATGACAAAACCTATTGCCAATGTTTAAGCATGTTTAGAATGGATATTTCAGGCTTGAATATACAGCCACATAACAAATATAGAAAGGCTTTGATTTTTGCTTCTTTCACAGGATAATGGATGACATGACCCACCTCAAGTTTCTGACACATTATCTACAAACCATTAGAAACAGTTTTCTTACTTTCTAGAACTTAGTGGTTGAGGATCAGAACCTATATATGCAATATTACAATCAAGACATGTTATTATTAGCTGAATCCAAAGATCACTCTTGCTTTAATCTCATATTTGTTTTTCTTAACTAGACTTTTTACAAATTCCCTTTGAAAATTTCAAAAAGAGTTTACTGTAATGCATGGGAGCTACTATTTGGGATAATAAACCTAAAGTCCAATTATAGCACAGAACATCCATACTTCAGAGCATGACCCATGAGTAGAAAAACCTGGCTAGGATCCCAAAAACATCCTTAACTAGTTCCACGTGCCTCATGCAGAAAGGAATAGGCTGTGTTTGTTCCTCCATTTCTACTCTGCATAGCAAATTACTTATGAAAGTGAAATTACTTGAAAAAAATAGTTTGTAACATTGTTTTGACACACTATGGATTTAGTTGTTCACAGTAAGGGGGTGGGGAGAAGAGGGGGAAATCCCAAATGGCCCATTCTCAGGTAACTAAATTTACTTTTTGGAGTTTGAGCTTTACAAATAAACAAATCTTGTTTTTTGCACTACTATATAGAGTACTTCAATATAATTTAATTAATATAAGCAATTAAACAATTGTTACTACATTCCAAACTTGTACTTTTAGCTTTTCTTTATTAGTATATAGCCTCTATTCTTTTGATGTGTATTCTGAATACCTATCTTTATTTACTGTAAAAACTAAAAAGTTAAACAAATGCTTTATGACTAAAATGTTACTCATGTAATTTGTTAATACTCTATATCCGGTTTTAAAAGCAAATTTTAATTATAAATGCATTAATTTCCAAATGGATTGACATAACACCCTACCCTTCCTACCTGTCTTGAAAATAAGTCTTTAAGCATATAATAAGATACTTTACTGAAAAGATGTCAACACTGTACAGTAACTACTTCAGAAATATTCCTGTGGCCCTCAACATGTCTATTGTTGCCTGAGATTAAAAAAAAAACACTTGATGGACTAAGAGTTTGCCAGTTGTTTTGTTTAATAACTATAGAGATTAAAATTTAGGGAAGCAACTATTTTAAATATACCCCAAATTAAATATGTTATCTTTGAAAATATTAACAAGTTGGCAGTGACAGCCTTAATAAGCTAAACATATTCTATCTTAGAAATTGCTAGGAATTAGGTTTGTAAAAAGAAAACACCACTGGAACTTTGGCTCTGATGCATGCATCATCTTGCAGGATCATTACAATAGAGTTTTTATTCTGGGGTGGTACAGCCTATATAAATTTTTAATTCTAATTTACAGTATTATAGGAAGGCCCACACATTTAGAACCATAAAATTACCAAGCTATAAAAACTAATTTTGCTTCAACTCTAGTAAATACAGAAAGACATTTTAATTATTAAAAATTGTATCACTAGGAGTAACATATGCACCTATTTATACATGAAGTACAATTTATTGTATAAATGTTGTAGTTGCCTCTATCTTGACATGTAGGGAAGTTCCCCGGAACCTGATTATTTTACGCATTGGAAAAATATTGATGTAAACATCTGAAAGTTCACTAGATGTCTTGAACATCCATTTATATTAGTTCAGATCCAAAGGAGACAGAAAAGCAAGCAAAAATATCTCTTCCCATTATAGAAACCCACCTAACTTGTTAATCAGCTACCTTTAATGAACTGAATCTGCTAACAGTAGACAGCGCTCCCTATATCTCAAATTAAATATCTGAAGTTTTACTGCTGTTGCTACTATTTTATAATTTTTGACACTTTCTCACAGTATTGGAGCAAGCATTTTCAATATAAGCCAAAAACATTTTTTTTAAAAAAGCTCATATATACTGAATAACTTCATTTGGTCCTCTCTTTCCCACAGCTCTGTCTTCTTAATACAAGTTTGCATTAATTCTATTCCTAATCAAATTTCTGCTTGCACAAAACACATGGAAAAGTGGCCTTCAAAGTATTTTAGCAAATCAGGAAAAACAGATACAAATGTTTAAAAAGTGCTCAAAAAGAAAATGTGTAT